>NW_023590785.1:231674-468721 GCF_014843425.1 Jatropha curcas
AAACAAAAAATAAAAAACAAAAACAAAAAAAAAAAAAAACAAAAAAAAAAAAAAAAGAAAGGGAAAAAGGGGAGATTTTAATAGCCCACAAAATGGGCCCTTGCCGTGCTTAACGTTGGGCACACGCCCGTGCCTCAATGCCTTCGCTAGCCCCGTGCCTCGCCTAGCACACGCCCCGTGGCCTTCCCACTAGCCAGAACTTCCCAGACTAAAACGCAACACCCCAGCCCGTGCAGGAAAGCACGCACCGTGCTGCACCAGCGCTGGACACCAGCGTAAATTTTTATATGCAAATCCAAGCCCTTTTCTCACATGGGCCGACTTCAGGGAGTTTTTTTCTAAACACACTAAACAAGAACCTGGCCCTATTTTCTAAGGAAGAAAAAGGAGTCTAAATCAAGAAGAAATCAATAAGTCTAACACAGCTCATGATCTCCTATAAAGGATTTTGCTTAAATAAGGATTCTATTTTCCTAAAAGGAATCAGATTGCCTTCAGGATCCTTATCATAAGAAAAGGAATTCCTCAATAGCCAAAGGAGGATTATCTTCGTTGTTTTTTTTAGGCATTTCTCTTTACATAATTCATATCTCTCTCTAAAAGGATTCAAGCATCACAATTGTGCCAAGATTCAAGGAGCCATCAACGATAGTTGTGTATACAAGTCTTTTTATTCTAAACTCTTCAATCTTCGTTTTCTTTCTTTTATTATTGTCTTTTAAATATGACCTGAATGTGCCAAGCATCGATTGAGTTTACATTTAATTACTATGACCAGCTAAACTCTTATACTTAGGGAATTTTTGATGTAGCTTATTTGGATTCCAAGTTTTTTTTTTTTTAATGACTATTAGATTTATGTTTTTGCTTTGTTCTCGTTATAAATCTATTATCTGCTGCTTAATGCTTCCAGGCAGAAATTTTCCCCTGATTGAGGTATTTCAATACTACATTCGGGAGGAAGGGTTATTGATATGAAAAAAGATAATAATTTACGTTGAGAATAACAACTTGATTGCGGAGCTATATGGTTCTTGGACTCAAGGGAGGGCTTTTCATAAGTTAATAAATATTCAAGTTTGTTGACTCACAAACAACCATAAAACCTAATAATCTGATTTATGTTTAATTTCAACTATTTAAAGTATAGGTAATTCGAAACTGAATTAGAATAACCTTAACACATAAATCGGGGATCGAGCTTTTGTTAGTGACTTTAGGGTTTTGTTCTCTACTTGACAATTAAAATTGGATTTACATGAACTAATAGAATAAGAGCTGGATAGAATTAAAGTGAAAAAATTTCCCTTAGTAGCTTAATACCCCTGATTTCTTTTCACTTACAATTTTTATGTTTTGATTCTCTTCTTCTTATTTTTACTTTAAGATTCTATTTTACTTACAAGTTGGAATCTCTCTTCATCGTCGTCTAATAATATAGGTTAACACTACATTCTTGGTACTTGATAAACAATCCCTTGTGGATACGATACTCTCTTACCTCTATATTACTTGTTGCGATTTCGTAGTACTTGTCGAAAACGCTGTCATAACTATCATCGCAATTGAGGCATCGATCGAATCCTGGATCTTAGATCTTTTGTTCTTATTTTTTCTTAGTTTTTTTTTTTTTTTTTTTTTTTTTTTTTTTTTTTTTTTTTTTTTTTTTTTTTTTTTCTCTCTTTAAGAACTTCAAGTATTCCAAGTTGGCGTCACACATTTAGGAAGTCCGCTCAATCTAAGCGTTGAGCTAGTTTTTATCTTCTAAACCTTCTTTTTTGTTTTATTATTTATTTATGGGATTATTTATTAAATTTAATTGAGTTTAATTTATTTACTATGTCGAACTAAATCTGTTTACCAGAGATATGATGTAGCTTAAATTGCAACTCACGTTTATATATAATATTTAATTTTCTTTATTCAAGTAAAATTTATTTTTTGATCTTTAATGCTTCCAGGCAGAGTTTCTCCCTTGGAATTGATTTTGTTTCATTAATCACAATCGAGAGAAAGGTCTTTTGATATTAATTATACTAATTTCATGCGGAATACAATTTTGATGCGAGAGCTAGAATGATTTGGCTTCCATGGGAGGTTTCTCATAAAATTAAGAAGCTTAATTCTGTGGCATTCTGCAATAATTACAAGAAATTAATGATTTAATCTATGTTTGGGTTGCTCATTTAAGACGATGCGGTAGTTTTTGAATTAGGTTGAAATAAGCTAATAAAACATCGCTAAGAGATTTATTAAGCGATTTGGATAGAATTAACTTATCCAAAAATAATTAATTCTATCAAAAATTATCAAAATAATTAATACTGAAATTTAAATTTACTCAAAATAATAGGATAATTGGGATAGAATTACATGAAGTTTCAATAATCTCTAGTAACTTTTAAAACCTTGATTTCTTTTCATAATTGCTTCATTTCTTATTCATTGGCTTTAATTAACTCTTTATTGTTGTTAAAATATTCCTCTTCATTGTAGTTTAAATGAATAAATGGTTAACACAGTTTTCGGTACTTGGTATACAATCATCGTGGGAACGTACTCTACTCACTCTTTATTACTTGTTTGGGCAGTTATCCGTCCCATTTGGCGAAAAAGCCTGTTCTAAAGTTTTTGCCGCATTCTTTCTTCTCTACAAATCGTGCATCCCCATACTCGTCTTTACATTACTTCAAGTATAGCAAATCGGAGATCAAGATTTCAAGGAAGCGTTACAATCCAATTGTCGACTATCTTTTTTATTTCTAAACTCTATATAATATAAGTTTTAATTTTCGATACTCTCCATACTTGATTATGAGAATATTTACAAGTTTACTTTGGGTTTAATTTATTTTACTATGTCCTAACTAAAATTTCTAATATACTAGGATTTGACTGTAGCTTAATATCTATTCGAAATTTAATAATATTAGATTTGTTTTCCTTGTTCAAAGTACCACTACATTTAATGATCTGACTTAACTGCTCAAAGCAGAATTTTCCCCCTGGATTGATTTATTTCATTAATCACTATCGAGAAGGGTTTTTGAGAATGAAAATAGATAAATCCAATTATCATGGGAATAATTAACTTTGATGCGAAAAGCCTATATCTGGTTTGACTAATGGGAGGTTTTCATAAGTTTTTTTACCCGACCTTAGATTATAAATTCATAAACCAACCACTAAACTTAAAATTGATTTTACATAACATGTTTGGATTTGCGCCATGTAGACAGATAGGGCTAATCTAGACCGAGTTAAAATAGCTACCAATCACCTCGGAGAGGCTTTTAGTGATTTTAGGGTTGTTTTCCCTTATTTGAATAATTATAAATTGATTATCAAACTAATAATATACAATTGGTATAGCAATTAAGTGAAAGTTAAAATACTCCAGTAGCTTTTGATCTTGATTTCCTTTTCATCAATTGTCTTGGCTTAATTTCTTTTTATTCTTTTTAATTTCTTCTTAGATTTAATTTTCCTTAAATAATTCCTCCTTATTTGTCGTTTTAATAATAATAGGTTAATACAATTTTGGTACTTATGTGTACAAAATTTCTCGCATGGGAACAATCACTTCTACTCACTCCTTTATTACATTGTGTGCGACTTTTCATGCACTTGCGAATTTTGCCCTGTCAAGGAGCACTTATTACCCCTTTATGTAATAATTTATTGGTTTTGTCAATCATCGAAAAAGGAGAGATTGTTTTGGGTCAAGGTTTAATTTTATCCTAAGATTTTGATAATTATATGCAACCAAATAATTTAATTATTTTTTTATATATTGCTAAAAGTATTTTTGCACGAATTTATTCATTGTTGAAAATTACTTGAAGAAGTCAAGCTGCCCCTACGCTCCAAAATTTTTTTTATTTGAAGCCATAAGAGATTAATGAAGACATTTTTAGTTGCTTAGCATTCTTTATCAAGTTTTAGAAATTATTTTGTAGGCATAGAGAGTAAAATTATATTCGATCAAGCACAAAAAATTTTATTTTAAATCTCTTTTAAGAATCATTTTTGAAATATTTTGATAAAAAATATTCAGAGGATATAGCGCAAATTATTGCTTTTCAATGTTTACCAAATGAAAAAAGATTTTTGCGTTTAGTAAAACTTGTTCTGGGTGCCGCTATTAAATAGTTTTTTTCGCCAAAAGCTATTCTGTTTTTAATACAACTTTATCTGTTTCTGTTTTAAAGTAACATAGCTTTTCCCTAAAACAAGCTATCACCATCTTCAAAGCGTTGCATATTTGTGTGTGCAATAAGTGCTCTGACCGCCATTTTAAATATACAAACCTTATGCACTGTCTCTTTAAACTCACATGTCAGAAATATTCCATTGCTTTATGGAACGTCAAACCTAACGCATTTATAATGGGATTATCATCCCTTTTGTACAAAAACGCTTTTCCTCTTTCAAATGCAATGGTTGCCAGGAGTTACGAGACCATTGCTCAAAAAGATTAAATTCTGTCAAAACTGCTCTCTTAACCCCCTTCATTTCTTTTCTTTTCCATTCTTCAAGAGGTATTTTTAGAGGGAAAGCAAAATTGTTAAACAACTCTTTTGAAGAAAAGTTCTAACTTACCTTCCTGTTTTCAAAATCCCGTTTCTGTTCTTCATGTGCCTTATAGTTGCATTTCTCTATGTCCTGATAATAGATTGTTTTATCTGTTTTAGACTAGAGGCTTTTAAATGCAAAGCTATTTATGTAATAGGCTTAAGTGAGAAGCTCATGCTTTTGGTAAACAGGTTTACTCCAAGGACCCTTCTACTTGTATGGAGATTCTATGTCTTGATCTGGTTTTTCTATTCTCTGCAAAATAAGAAGAGTAAAGAGGTTGACTAGAACCTTGGAAAATCTAGTGGGTTAAGGTTAGATCTAGATTTTGGAATCTATTTTCCTTATAATAGTTGGTTTGTCTTTTAACCTTTTAAAGAGAATAAGCAATGTGGAGGGTCTCAGATGAGTCTTGGCGAAAGTCGGGGATGTTGGCGAGTTTACGTCGCTGAACCACTATAATCTCTTGTTTTATTCTTTTTTTATTTCTTCTAAAGTATTGCTTGATTCTACCTTCTGATTTACACATTTGTTATGCTTTTAGAAATGGCATTGTTTTTCTGCATTTTCCAGTTTTCTAATCATGCTATAAAGTTTTATCTTTATGGATTATTCGAATTCTAGATTTCACACTGTCGATTTCTTCAAGTTCTCAATATATCCTTTTATATTTAATATAAATTAGAAATCTGAGTTATGATATTTTTCTATTCTTTCGTAAGCTTTGTGCAGGAAGTTCATAAACTTGACAATAACTGTCTTTCACAAAGGCTTTCTATTTCCCCGCTGCTCTTAAGAATTCTTGAAAGTTACATTTTTAAAAGACAAATTTTTTAGAAAATCCAATTCACCCTCCTCTAGATTGGGTGCCATATACATAACGGGAACCCACACTCTTCACTTGTTCGAAAATTTTCCTAAGTGACCAGTAGTCAACAACTTATGGCTTTACGAAAATTTTCGCTGGCAAGCTGCGCATTTCCTTGTTTTGATGGTCACTATTCATCACTGGAGAATGTTCATGGAGGATTTTTTTGAGATCCCAAAAGAGTACTGGCAAAGTCCAATTCGGATTAAGGTTCCCAAAACCTAGCAAATGCGGTGTATCTGTCGGACAGCACCACGAAAGCTAAAATCAAAGGACGAAAAGTTGAAGGATCTTAAGGCTTAAGAATTACTTATTTCAAGGCCAATTGATCATTCTATTTTGGAAATTATATTTTGCAAAGATACTTCAAAAGAAAATTAGGGGACTCGATGAAAACCAAGAAATACGAGGTTTGGGGAAGAATAAGCCGAGCAGCAACTTCAAGCCTGAAAACGACCATTTTTGAAATCCTACAAATTGAAGGATGGTAGTCCATTGCAAGTTAAACATTGCAAGAACGATGGATACAAGTAATAGATGTGGTTTCCATGGTGAAAAGATGGAATTTGTCATCATTGTAGAAAATAATCCTGCTTACTTTTGATACATGATCAATGTTAGTTTTGTCTCAATTGAAGACAATCTTTAAGGACATTTAATGGGTTCTCTTCCTTAATGCCAATTACAAAGCTTCTCTACTGGTCCATGGCAGAAAAAAATGAACCGAAGTTCAAAAGCAAGAGGAGCAAGCTTTTAAGGCTTCAAACCTTTGCATCATTTCTCAAAATTCCTAGCAGGCTAGAGGAAGAGGAAAGAGGAAAGCGGGACATCAAAGGCACACAAAATCGGCAGCAAAAGGATTTCAAAACTAATAATGACTCAACTACTCAAAAAGGAAGGAACGGGGAATGTAGCATTTTGACAAATCTAAAATTGGAGTGAGATCAAACATTTTGACAAATGTACAATAAAGTGCTTTCAGTTGATCCCATAGAATTTGGCCATTATCCATTTCATAAATGTCGTACCAAGCTGCCAAATGACAAAGAAACGTGCAGGAAAAATCCAAATTTTATTGAAAATCAAGAAGTAGAAGACATTCTTAGAATTGGCTGTTCATATAGTGAAAGGCAATTTTCTTAATTTATTGTTATAGCTATCTCCATATGGGTGCCGCAATCACCATGCTGTGGTATGTAGTCCTTATTCTTCCCCATCTTAAATGAAAATTTTCACATACTATTGTTAGTTTTGGTGATTGCTCTCTAAAGTTAATGTCCATTGGGAAGAATGGGGACATTAAATAAAAACTAAAAAATAGCTTTAAAGAACTTTATTTCTAATGTATTTTTATGTTCAATGATATAATCAGTAATTTATTAAGTGGTTGGGCCCAATTTGCAAGAGAAGGGTTTTATGTTGATAATATTCAAATGGGTGCTTTGTGAAATTATGATCCTTCAGAGGATCAATTTGTCATTGTTTCAGATCGAAGTTAGAAAACAGGTTGTTTCCATTAAAGATTCCAGCTGCCCAATCATGTTTTTTCGGCCTAAACTAAAGAGCTCCTTCAGTGTCACCCCCAAAATTGATGGTGCGACGTTTTAGGATCCCAGGTAAGGCTTACGGCCGACCGGGTACCTCGTAGAACCCCAACTGCAACTAATTTCCTTAACTGCACACATTACTTCTCTTGATTAATTACTGTAGGTGGGTTATAATCAATTTACTTAGTTTTTCCATTTAGATTCCCAAGATTATTGAATATAATCTTTTCATACACTTTGCATAATCACATATCATACTCTCAACTACTTGTTTTACATTATAGTTACATACATACAATATAATATCATTCACAAGGTAGGTATGGAGGCAACTAGAGTTCATTTTATGAAACTTTCGACAACTTATTATATCTACCACTATTTCACATTATTCATAAAGCTTTCTTGTTGGGAAGAAGGAAATCAAAAAACTGACGGACCTGGATGCACCTTACCTTAAAACTATAGAAACCGCTTGAGTGAGTCCGTCAACTCAGTGAAATTATAGTGTAATATCAGTAGCATTAATTGAAGTATCTCTCAAGGTTACCATTTATAGTAAAACAGGGATTGATGTACCATTATAGGCTGCGTCAACAAAAAGTAAGTCCCCTATAAAAAGGATTCATAGTAATTGAAAATAAATATACAAAAGGGCAAATCAAATAATATGAAACAATATTTGACCATAGATAAACATTAAGGAAACATATTTACTTATGACATTCCAGTTGCTATCACAACACATTTCACACTTTAAAGGGCGGTAACTTTTCCCTTTAATCACAAAATCTCTATTTGTATAGGCTCCCACCAAGTTGTGATTCTATCATATTGGCTAAACAAATGGCTTGGTATAATCAAATAGGCCTAGAGGCCCAAAATAGATTCACATTCACAATCTCATATTAAGTTAACAAAATGGTTTCAAATACCAAATAATGGTATGCATTTGATCCACAGAGTTTTCAATGCAACAAGGAGGGGTAGACAATTCATAACTCACCTTGAAAGCGAGAATTTAATTCCTCTTGATTACTTATTAATTTTCAAAACGATTCCGTGGTAACCGCTGGACCTATATAATACCAATAATGGTATGCATTTGATCAAAGTTTCAATGCAACAAGGAAGGGTTAGAAATTATAACTCACCTTGAAAGCGAGAATTTAATTCCTCTTGATTACTTATAATTTCAAAACGATTCCGTGGTAATCCTCGACCTATATTCACATTTAAACACATATTGCACTTTTAGTCTTATTTCTAGTTCTTTATTGATATTCAAGGTTCTTTTATATTTTTATTCATTAAATTTGAATCTGAAATTTTAGGGGCAAATATTATACATACTAAACTTTATGTTCATCCATTATATGCTCATGTTCATAGTTTATTTATTTATGTTTTAACATGCTCAATTTAGTGTAAGCTTAGTGAAACATAGAATTTTCTGCACATGAGCAATCTGTGTTCATTTGATTGAATATTTACATTGTCATATCCATTTGTCCTAAAATTTTACCAAGTGTTTCCCAATATCTCAAGGCACTCCCACATTAAATTTCATGAATTTTGGAGTTCATTAACCTATTCAAACAAATTAAATTACAGAACCAGAATTTTTAGCTTTCTCATACTGAGTAGTCTACTTTCTTTTATTAATATCTCCATTTTCCCTCATAATTTGGATTTTCACTTTTAACACAACTTTCTTAACATCTTAGGCTGTATATATATGTAAATTTTCATTATTTTTGAAGTTCATGTACGTGGACAAACAGCCTAAACACAGTAGTGATATCTGTTTAGAGTGTCAAACTGAGTAGTCTGTATTCACTTAGCTATAAATTATTTTCCTTTCATCTTCTAGACTTTTCCTTTTACCAAAATATTTCCAACATCCCAAGATAACTCTCTGTAAAATTTCATTAATTTTGAAGCTTGTTTTCATATTTAATTTAACAAAACACAGTAGCTGAATTTACGCAGTTTCATTGAGACAGTTTTGAAAATTTAAGTTTCTAGCTTCTCCATGTTCAATTCCTTTCAATCCAAATAAATTTCTAACACTCTAAATGATCAATTAACATGTTTAAAAGATAATTTCCACTTTTTATTCATCAAATTAAAGAGTTATGCTTAGGGAATCATAATTGAAAATCAAGGGCAGAATTTTGGATTTCATACCTCTTTGTTCCTTTTGTTTTGTCTTCTCTTGTTCCTTTGTTAACTTCGCTTTTCCTTTGATAATATTATTGTCAATTGGTATTTTGTGGTGAATGAACTCTAGCAAATATTAAAATGATAGAAAGAAGAAGGAGAAGGGAGAAGCCTACGTTGGGAATGAAGAGGTGGGTGTTGTCTCCTATTACACTTGTCCTCTTTTCTTTTTGCTAAGGAGATGACTCACCTATACACTTGACTCCTTTCTCTTAACTAAAGAGGTGAGTCATATATTGTGTTGTAGGAGAAATAGGCTGCCACTTGTATGAGTGAATTGTCCTTCTTATCCCTTTTAGTTACTTTGGTTTATTAATGTCTAGGTGGCTAATTTAGTCATTTCACACTCTTATTACTTAAAAATTTTATTTAGCATTTTATTCACATGTTTTTTTTTCTCAATTTTTGTTTCATTTTATTAGATCAAGATATTTAGTTTCTTTATACATATATTTTTATAGAATTATGGTGCCTTCCAATTTAAATGCCTTAGGGGTTTTTGGATTTTCCATATACAACACTTTTAATACCTTTCAAATTTCACTTTCTTGCATTTCAATAGTCTTTTATCATTTTTAATAGGTTACATATTTTATAAAATATATCTTTATTACTTGTTTACTTAATTTACATAACATTTGGATTATGAGATTTTCATTGCACTTAGGGTGTTACATTAGAGCTTTGGCACCTCCGCTACGATCACTTAAATTTTAGAGGATTAAAACTTTGCAGTAGAAAAATATGGTGATGGGTCTACCTTAAATTGTTATTTCATCTCAGGTTCGTGAAGAATGTGTTGCTAGCAAACAAGCTCTCAATTTCCATAAGGGAAGTCATGGAGAGCAAAGAATGCATTATAACTACTTCATTCTGACATTTGCAGAGTAATACATCCAATCTCAAATGGAGGTAAAAAAATATTTAATTACTTCCATTGATGATTATACTCAGAAAACTTGGGTTTACTTCATAAAGGAAAAATCATAAGCTTTTAGTGCATTTAAAAGCTTTAAGACACATGTTGAAAATGAGTTGGAGAAAGTTATTAAAAACCTCTTCGAACTGATCATGGGGAGATTATTGCTCAAAAGAGTTCGAAGTTTTTTACGATGAACAAAGCATTCAAAGGGAACTTACAGCTGCCTACGCCCCATGAAAAAATGGAGTATTAGAAAGGAAGAACAGAAGAATCCTCAATATGGTGAGAAGCCTTTTAGCAAAAGGTAGTGTTTCAAATAACTTTTGGCCTGAAGCAGTCAATTGGAGTATCCATGTGCTTAACAGAAGTCCTACGTTCTCCATAAAAAAAATGACACCTGAAGAAGCTTGGAGTGGATGCAAACCAAATGCCGATCATTTCAGAGTTTTGGGTGCACAGCTTATGCTCATGTTCTAGATTAAAGGAGAAAGAGAAATGCATTTTTCCTGGTGTCGTCGAACATTCAAAAGCTTACAAATTATATAATCCTATCACCAAGAAAATTGTCATTAGTCGTGATGTAATTTTTGACGAAGAAAAGTTTTAGAAATGGGATGGCAGCGACACCAAATAACAAATGGAAGCTGATTTTGATGGACACAATAGTCACCAACCTGTGGAAAGTGCACAACCAATGGAGAGTGAACCACCAGCTGATAAAAGTGGCCAAGCTATTGAACCTAATAAATGATTAGCGACCTCATCGAGTTAGAAGAGAACCTGCATGGATGGAGGATTATGAGGTACAAGAAACTAATAATGATGAAGATGTTTTCACTCATTTTGCACTATTTGCATATTGTGATCTTGTAGCTTTTGAAGAAGCTGTAAAAGAATCAAAATGGCGAAAGGCTATGGATATTGAAATTGAAGCTATAGAGAGGAACCAAACTTGGGGGTTGATGGAGCTTCTAGAATGGCAAAAAACCATTGGCGTAAAATGGGTGTATAAGACAAAACTGAGGTAGAATGGCGAGATTGACAAGCACAAAGCACGATGGTTGTTAAAGGCTACAACCAAGAGTTCAATGTTGATTATAAGAAGTTTTCGCTCCTGTTGCAAGACATGACACAATCAGGTTGGTTATTGCATTACCAGCCCAAAACTCATGGCCTATCTTCCAAACGGATGTGAACTCAGCTTTCTTAAATGGAGATATAAAGAAGCAAGTATTTATTGATCAACCTCCTAGATATATTAAAATTGGAAATGAGTATAAAGTGTATAAATTAAAAAAAAAAAAAAAGACACTTTATGGACTAAATGAAGCACCACATGCTTAGTATAGTCGCATTGAAGCATATTTTATAAAAGGATGATTTCAAAAGTGTCCCTACGAACATACACTTTTTCATAAAACTAAAGATGATGGGAAAATGCTCATTGTTCTATTATATGTTGATGATCTAATATTGACCTGAAATGACAGAACCATGTTTGAAAATTTTAAAAAATCCATGATGGTTGAATTTGATATGTTTGATTTTGGTCTAATGCATTACTTTCCTGGCATAAGAATGAAACAAGCTACTATTGAAATTTTCATTTCAAAAAAGAAATATGTGCAGGAAATCTTAGACAAGTTTTAAATGAAGAATTGTAATTCGGTAAGCACACCGATGGAAATGGGTCTCAAGCTTACAAAGGATCCTGATGGAAGAAAGGTGGACAACAATTTATAAAAGTAAAGTGTAGGGAGTTTGATGTATTTAACAACCACCAGACTTGATATAATGCAAGTTGTCAGCCTTATTAGTAGATACATGGAGCACCTGAAGTAGATGCATGTGCTAGCTGCTAAAAGAATACTTAGGTACTTGCAAGGTACCACGTGGAATTTATTACAAGAAAGGGGAAAAGTCATTGGCTATTATGATAGTGAATTTGCGGTGGACCAAGATGATAGAAAAAAGCACAAGTGGATTTGTATTAATGCTAGGTTCTGGAGCTGTTTCTTGGTCATCCAAAAAACAAAAAATTGTCACTTTGTCAACTACTAAAGTTGAGTACGTAGCTGCAACTTCATGTGCTTGTCAAGCTATTTGGCTAAAAAGAATTCTTGCTAAACTGTAGTTCAAGCAACAAGGAGCCATGACAATTTATTGTGATAATAATTCAACAATAATGCTATCCAAGAATCTAGTTCTCTATGGGAAAAGTAAACATATTGATGTCCGATTTCACTTCCTAAGAGATCTCACAAAAGATGGAGCAATTGATTTTGTCTATTATAGGAGTGAATATCAAACTCGCAGATATATTTACTAAGCCTTTGAAGATGATATCATTTGTAGAACTGAGGAAGCTTCTTAGTGTCTGCACTTTTTGAAATCTTTGAATTAAACTAAATGTTTGACAACATTAGTTTAAAGGAGGGAACGTTAGTGCATGTGTTTTTTGAATTGGTCTTTATTTTTTAATAATAGTTGTCCTGATCTTTCAAAGTTTGTTAGTAGTGGACTATCACTAGCACCGAGTCATTAGTTCAGTTCCTATTTTCATGTATTTTTTTGTTGGCTCTACTCTATATAAAGAGTTGTTATTGGTTCAGACTATGTGAACAACAATAAGCAAGTTTATTCATTTCTTTCTTACATACATTCTTTATTCTATCAATAGTGGCAGGGGAGTAGGGGACAGCAGGAGGAATGATGATTGAGAATTTTGAGGTAGCTATAGTCTCAAAAAGCCATACTCAAAGGTAGGTTTAGGGATGCTTGAAGTGAGTGGATTTGTTGAACATGCCATTGAAAAAAATGGAATGCTTCAAGTCTTTGCTTCTGGTTGTTGCTTATGTCTTCCTTTCTATTTCTATGGAATTTTTTCCGATCAATTAGTGATTAGGTGTTTGGAATATGGAGAGAATAGGAGGGTACTTAGGTCTTTTCATGTTTTGGATTTTTTTTAATCCACATGGTATCCGACTTGGCATGTTGATTGGTGCCTACTCAACAAAACATAAATGATATCGTAAGACTCAACTTTCCGACAATAAATTTCAGCTGTCCACATGTGCAGTTTGGCTTGATTATAAAATTATTGATAATTTTAACTTTAAATGTAAATTATTTCCGTTCATACACCAAAATAAAATTTCTAAAAATTTATACATTGAAATTACATTCAGATCATTTTAAAATAAATTAATAAAATGGAAAACATTAATAATTAAAAAGCTTAAATAAAGTAAATTAATGAGATAAAATATGGGGGTCGTTATTGCATAACAAGTTTTGTTATTGTTAAAGCAATTAAATTTATTTTATTATACATAGACTAAATTGCCCTTTATCATCCGACTTTCTCTTTATTCTCTAAAAAATATGCAGCAGCGAGGGAGAGAGAAACCATGACCCATCCATAAAATTAATTAAAAAAAATACTTAAGGATAATATGAGAGATTAGAAAAATATTACAACACAACAAGGCTAAATGAAATTTAAATAGAAATTTCAAAAGCTCTACTTTGAGTCAAAATGTTGTATCCTAATTCTCACCTTTAAGCTAAATTTGTTGTCATAAATTGTTAAACACATGCATTTTTTAATCACCAATTAGTAGATGACATATAAGACTTTTCTTCTACTTCTTCTTTCGTAAATAACACATTTGTAATTGGAGGATCAAAATGAATAATTAATTGTATCTTCTATTTAATTTCAAAATGGGTGTTCCAATACTTCGCAGAAATTTATCTTTTAATTTCAAGTTTATGGGAATTTGTGGTTATGATTTCTGGAAACGTGATAACAAATTATAATATGACATTTTCATTGTTTTAAAATCTATCAATTATTGAGAAATTAATCTATAGTTTGCAGAGTCTCTTGATTTAAAGCCTCATTATAGAATTATTGCCAGCAATTGGAGTTATGGGTTTCGATTTGTCTTCTTTCTCTATCTCTCCCTCTCATTCTCTGAATTTCAAGAGATTATTTAGTGATAAAAGGTATTTTAATCTATGTATAATAAAATGAATTTAATTGCTCTAACACTAACAATGCGCTGACAATAGCGTCATCTTAAAATATTTCATTTTTTTTTTCCAATGAAAAAATACGAATCAGATTCAAACATGATCACTAAATTCTATCCTCTTGGGTTATCGTTGCTCAATGAGGATTGAGTTAAAGATAAAGTAAAATTGGCTAGATATATAATTTGCCATTATACATTTCGTAAAAAATATTATGGCATTTTAAATTTTTTAGGAGATTTATTGTGTCTCTAAAGTCATAAATTTTGGAACATTACACTCCTCTACACAGAATAGCAAAATTTTTCAAGAGTATTGGCTTTTAAATGCAAAAATATTGATTTGATATGTAGTTCTGATATCCTGACCCGAGCGTTAGGTCCAATCCGCTAAATGGGATCAAAATGCTCATTTGGGTTAGGTTTACGGAATGATTTTTTAGAGTTGCTACTTAAATTTTATTTGGATCACTGGAAAAATGGATTTCTTAGCGTTAGATTGCTGAATTTTGGATTAAAAAATGCTTTTGGATTTGGATCATCATTTTTGGGAATAAAAAAAAAAGGCTCTTTTGAAGCCATTTAGAAGAAGAGAGCAAATATTAAAAGCTGAGAGCCATAGAGGACTTACTTGTGCCTTTTGGTGGGACCAACGTAGTTGACCAAAGAGCTAACTGGAGAGATGAAAGGCTCAACTTCTCCTTCTTAGGTGGACGAGTGAGGTGAGAACTTTTTCATCTCGGAGCTTCAGCTTCATTTAGACTTTAAGGAGAAATCTAAGTCAAGTGAGGTTTGGATTACCAAAAAGGGTCCAAACCTAGAGGAGGCTGTTTAGTGAGAGCTTGGTGAGCCAAAGAGGCTTCAAACCAAAGGTTAGGAAAACCTAAAAATCTAGGCTAAAGAAAGAATTATGGAATATTTAAGCTAGAGGAGTATTGCCCTGCTTGCTTAGAACACTCAAGAAAGTGTGGAGGACATGAGAAGAGAGTTAGAAAGTCAAAAGAACATTCCAAATAAGCTTCTAGAATGTACTTTGCAATAAGAAATTATTCTAGAGAGAGAACTAAGGCTGTTTCTATAGGGGAAAAAGGACTCGGGGGTTCCTGCTCGTCTAATGTGGGATTTTTGGGTTCTGGCCCGTCCTTGAGCGGTTGGCGCTGATGGCCGTCAGTCATGGCCGGCTGACCACTACTGGCGACTGACCACACCTAACCATTGGCCCAAGGCGATTCCGCTTGTATGGCAACTGGCCACCATGTCCTAGTGGTTGGCCAACTTAAGTTGGGCGATGGGTCCCTTAGCAACACTACTTATCTGGTTTGATTGGAGAATTTTGTGGCCTAGATCAACTTTGATTTTGGCTTACGATATACTATTGGAAAACACTATATGTCTAGTTTCTAACCAATCTTGAATCACTTGAAAATTTCATCTGTAGCTCGAGTTATGAGCAAAACAGTGGAGAAAGATAATTTTTTTAGTCCTTTTAATCTGCATTGATTTGCAATGATTTCGTGTATAGTTTGTGACCCGTTTAACTTGGTTAACATACCTTATACTGTTGGAAAGATATGTTTGTGTAGTTTTCAATGGTATAAATATTGTATCAATATCCCGTTTATGAATAGAGTTATGACTAAAAGAATAGATAAAGGTCACCTTTTAACTTTTAGGTTATCCTTTGATTTTTGACTGATTCGCTACTGGTTTGATTCAAACCTTTTGTAATTGATTTCCCATGATATGCGAGTGCAAACAATACGTGTTTACAGTTGTTAGCATAATTTTTAAAACAATAGTCATTCACATTTTTTCAAATATCCAATAAATATTTAATAAATCTAATTCTACAAGTTGAAGCATTCAGTATAATGATTTTGCATGTTCAAATATTTAATAGGTATAATTTTATAAGTTGAAGTGTTCAATGAGTTAAAATAAAAGTTAATGGTGCCACAAAATTTTTCATTGAAAGTCTAGAGATGAATTTATACATTTCACCAAGTAAAATTGAAAAGTAGAAAGAAGGTGTCGGCATTGGGTTTTTTAGCATAAAGAGCATATTGTAAGGTGCTTGTTTAACTATTGGGCATTAATGGACAATATTGATAGGTTATGAAGTGACTGTTCAAAATGGTGACGTTCATAGGTTGCAAGAAAGTGCAATTTTAAATTGTATCTATCTATTTATATTATAGAATCTGGATAAAAATACTATTCAGTCTCTAAAGTTTGACCTATTCATCTTTTTCTTTTGGTAAACCCTATAAATAGTCCATATGGTTTGACTTAGTCAAACTATAAAGTCTTTTAAATAAAAAAATAAGCTTTTTACCATGGTTTTGAAAATTGGATCAGATCAGCTAATTCAATCAGTTTAACCGGGAACCAAATTGTGTTTTGGTCCGAGTTGGATAACAAAACTAAAAGCTAAAAAAACTCCTAAAGAACTAGCGAAAATCGAATAAGAATTGGCGAATTTGTTCAAGTAATTACTATAGTTCAATTCAAACCAGCAAAATAAAAAATAAAAAAAAATAAAAATAAAAAAAATAAAAAAGAAAAGAAAAGAAAAGAAAATCAGATGAGAGAAAATTGGAGCATGCGGGTTGATCTAGAATTGGACGTTGGCTGGATCTCCTTTGCCTGAAGCGGCTCGCCGAGTTCTTTGGCCTGGTGGCGGCGATGAGACTCACCGGCCACCCTACCTGTTGATTTTTCTCTTCACATGTCTCTCCTTCTTCCTATTAACTAGTCACGATAAATCCTTTCATTCAACATCATGGAAAACAAATCGCTTAAAATGAGGCAAAGCAAGTGTGGAGTAGTTTGAAAACCTTACTGCTAAAAACTAGTGAATAATACCGTGAATCTCGCAATCCCAATTCTCTAGATATGTAAGTGCATTTTTCCCTTGTCTTTTTGTTTGTTTGGTTTCTCTCTTTTTTTATACTTATTTGTTTGTTGAGAAAAAAAAAAAATGAAACTTTAGTGAAAAAGGAGGAATTTAAAGAGTTTGATTCTTGTTTATATATAAATAATTATTATTTTGTGCTATAAAGTCTTTAAACAATGTAAGAGATCTTAGGCATAATAAACAGTTGTTGTTATGTTTTATTTTTATATTTTTCAAAACAAATTAAAATTTATTTTATTTATTATTATAATTAATTAAAATTTTTTATTAAATTGGACCTTCTATTTATATATGTTGGGCTTATATAAGTTGAAGGATAAATTATATATATAATTTTGCATCCTTTTTTATAAAAATTATTTTGGTATTTGAAAATCCTATATTTTTAAAATTGTATTTAAAAAAATATTATAATAAAAATTCAGTTAAATCATATTAAATCTGGTTGAATCCTCCAATTTAATAACTACTGCCTTCACCGATTCAATGATTAGTCCGTGTTTTCAAAATATTGCTTTTTACCATTAGTCAAGTGAATAGAGTATGAAGTCTAAGGTGAGGGAAATATCTATCCTATTTTTCTCATAATCTACCTTCATTGTTCATGGCAATCGTTGTACAACCATTCTCACCAGACAGATCAAACAAAACTTACAAAATAAAATTAAGAAATTCATAACTCTCTCTCACAAATAACAATAATTTAAAACTCATCAATTAAAATAAAGTTTTATGATCACTAAATTCCAGATCATAAAATCAATAAAAATTATATCATGAAAATAGAAATCCATATTATAAAATTAACAAAAATTAACTGAAACCTAAAATATAAGGATCAAATTAACAAAAAACCAGAAAAAAAAAACCATCAACTGCAAATACAACGGATATACATGAAGCAAAAAGGTAGCTCATTAACAAATTGGCTCTATTTGTCGCAGTGTGTAGATGCAGAGAAGAGAAGAGAGAGGAGCTTTCATCAACCAAACTTTTAACTGCGTCCCGTTGAGTTCATGACCGAATCGAGCCAGTTACAACTGTTGCAGTTAGTCCTCTACCGAGTTTATATATAGCTCGATACATCTCGTCCATGTAATCCCAAATTCAAACCTTAGTTCCTTTAAATAGCAATTCACAAAAGCGGGATTGAGATTTCTTTGTTAAACAGATTTCGCCTCTTATGAATGATAATTTTTAATTTTCAAATTGAATGTATATGACAAGTACAAAAAGACCGCAAATACCATTTCATCATTAGCAAATAATCATGCAACTCACTAAAAACTCCATTATTGTCTCGTCCGGTGTTGACACAGACAGTCACATGTTCAGTAGGTATATCAGATGATATACAAGCAGATACTCGAGCTTTCTTTAAGAGTAAGAAAAGAAAGAACCAAGACATAAGGATAGGAAGAAAGAGAGACAAAGACAACAAAAAGGAATTCGGAGAGGGAAAACTAATTTAACTAACTCTTTTTTAAACTGTGACAGAAACATTTGGGACTATAATTTTGGGATGAAAAGAGTAAAAAATTTGTTTTTTAGAATTTTATAAATTAATAATCCTATAAAATATTTAAATTCATATTTTCTTCATAAAATAATTCTCAATTTAATTAATAATACCATAAAGTTATTTTATAAACTGATTGTACTAGCAAGACCCAGTATATTAAATCCAATAATTTGATACCTAGACCTTTACCGATCATTTTGATTATGGTAACTGAAAAATCCCAAACTACTACACTTCACAATTTTTTGCCTCGTGCACAATCCTAGGGTTGGTTTGCAGGACACAATTCAACATTTTGTTAGGGTTGGCTCAAAATCTAATAACAAGTGCCAAGTAGAAGGAATATCCATATGGCACACGTGAGATATTACTTCTTCCATCCCAAAACGATTGTTCATTTTTTTTTTTTTTTCTACACTAAAATATAGTCCACTTATTTTGTTTATACTATAGTTAATCTTTATATTGTATATTATGCTCTTATTAAGTTTTATCTTATTTTCAATCATTGTCATTAATTCGTTATTTTTTTTCAAGTCAGTCTTCCTTCAAATTCATATTTTATTCTTCTTTTCTTTTTCCTCTTAGAATTTTAAAAAGTCATCAATGTTAATCACTCTCATTATTTGCAATTTATATTTTCCATTTTATATCATCAATATGATTTTTATTTATTTATTTATTATTTATTATTATTATTATTTTAAAAAAAGTTTACAAGAGAGAGGTTTGAGCTTATTAAGACTCAAGAGAGGGAAGAGAGATGTCAGGAGCTATATTGTCAGAGGGAATCAGCGCTCAGGTGAAAGCAACTCTGGAGTTTCAGAGGGAGAATCTGAAACAGCAGACCGATAGTAATAAGGGGGTTATTCCCAAAACTGGAAACTTTGAATCTGTATCATTCTACTTTTGTGGCTTCCCTGATGATTGGGACCCTAAAAGTTTGGAACTAGTTTTTAGCAAGTTCGGGCTTGTGATTGATGTTTTCACATCAGTCAAAAGAAACAAATTAAATTAGAGATTTGGTTTTGTTTGTTTCAAAGAGGAATGGTTTAAACAAAATATGGATAGGTTCCTTTAAACAGTGGTGCAGTGTTGCAAGATTTGAAAAGTCGAAGTACCAAGGACATCAGAGCAAAGTAACTCGCCAACAAAAGATAATGGTTTTCAAACAAAGTTGGAGGGATGATAGAATATATGTTGAAGTGGTGGGGAATGTTTTGAATAATAATGTAACAGAGAAAGTTAGCAATTTGAATGATTCCTTTTGTGGACGTTCAGTAAATGAGAAAACTCAAGTGTGGTAAGGTGTGAGTACAAAATAAAACCAGAAGAGTCAAATGGCTAGATTCTTATTGTGTGGCTTGTTTGAATGATTGCTCGAATCCTCTATCTGTCAAAGGAATGTTGAGTAGCATCGGTTGTGTGGTCATCCCATGGGGAGGTAATAGGGTGGTGCTTCAGTTTAGTTCGTCTGACGAAGCCTAATTTTTTTTGGAGAAAAAAGATTTCCATGCAGTACGGTTCTCTCATCTATGTGCTTGGAATAACAATTTAAAGTCAAGTCGTGATAGATGGGTTTGGCTAAGGTGTGAAGCGATTCCTCTTGAAGCTTGGAATGAAGATTTCTTCAAGTTGTTGGGATCAATATAGGATCTCTTTTTAATGGTTGATGAAAGTACAATATCCATATCAAGGTTAGATATTGGAAGAGTTTTGATCGAAACAAAATATCCTAACTTCCTAAGAACTATGGTGTAAGTGAAAATTGATCATTGTATTCATAATATAAGAGTTACAGAATATGAAAATCTGAATTCTAAATAGGGATGTAAATGGTTAAGGGGTGAATCTAATTCTTGGTGAGAAAAGGAGTCCGATTACTGTCACTCTGCGTCTCAGGCGAGTTCTCGATTGGTCGTTCCTAGCACCCCACCACCCAAACTTATAGAAGCTGAAAGGGTTGTTGATGAAGTGAAAGAAGGCCAAGCGGTGTTGGAGACGAATAATTCAAATTTAGCCAATGGTTTTGAAGAGCATGCTTCTAAGGACAACATAGTATGCATGCGAGAATTTTTCTCAGACTACATTGCACCTGGAACTATTAAAGATTTAGCCATCTCTGAAGTTGGCCCAATTCAAATTGTTAAGAATGTGTTGGATCCTCCTTATTCGATTGATGTAGCAAGAGATCTCTCTACAAGTGAAACAAATAATAGGAGTGTGGGCCAGGGTAATGGGCCATTATTAACGGATAATGGGTTAAACAACTTGGCTGTGATTTCCAATTCACTGGTTGTGGTCAATGGTACTAAAAATGAATCTAATACGGGGTTGTTTAACAAGGGGTGCTTATCAAATGATCTAGAAAAGGAAGAACAGTATCCTCTTGTTACCTACAAATCCAATTATCATAAAACTTTAGCCATGACCAGAGCCAAATTTTATGCATCACGAACCTCAAACTTGCCAAATAGAAATCTTCTTCAATCCATAAATGAGGAAGCTGCAGATGAACTAGAAGAGGCTAAAAAGACTGGCAACTGGGGAAAGAAATTGGGCTACAGTTTGAAGGTCCGAATTTAGTAATGATTGAAGGCCTTTTGGAATTGAGGTGTCAGGATAGGAGGTGATTCTCTTATGCATGTAGAGGTTTGGGATATTTCAAATAAATTTTTAATGGTAGTTCCTAGAATTCTATCGCTAAATGTAAGGGGTTTAGGTCGGAAGGGTAAATGCGTGAGACACAGAAGGCCAGTGTCTTCTTTCTCCAGGAGACTAAGAACGAGGGCATTTCAAGAAAATAGGTGGAAAAAAATCTGATTTGATAATAGCTTTGACTAGGGTTGCCTCAAAGCTTTAGGAGCTTATGGTGGAGTTTTGATAGCGTGGGATTCTTCTGTATTTTCTCGATCTAATATTGTTATGGGCTCTTACTTTATTGTGGTGAAAGGAAAATTTAAAGATGTTTCTGATTTATATTGCCCAATTAATATTTACGCCCCAAATGACTAAGCTTCTAGAAAATCGATTTGGGAAGAACTTCTTTGCTTAGTTGTGGGTTGCTCCAGGTTATGTTGTATAAGTGGGGACTTTAACGCGGAAAGAGGACAACATGAGCGTAAAGGATGCATTGAGGATTTAGTAAGTTGTTCAGAGTTCAACTTCTTCATTGCTAACAATGATTTGCATGATTTTCTATGGTGTGTAGAAGCTTCATTTGGTCAAACACCTCTAGAAGTAAGATGAATAGGATTGTTATGTTTTTTATTTATAGTGCTTGGTTAGCAGATTGGTCAGGCGTTCGAGTTTTGGGCCTAAATAGAATTTGTTCAGACCATCATTTTTTGTTCTGATTTGGCAGATTGGGGCCCAAAACATTTTTGTTTCTTCAATTTCTGGTGTGAGCAAAAGAACTTTCCAAAAATTATTAGAGATTGCTGGAATTATAACATTTTTCGAGGTTGGAATAGTTTCATTTTTATGAGTAAGCTTCGACTTCTAAAGAAAGAATTAAAGTCCTAGAAACGGTCAGTGGTTGGGGTTTTTAATGAGGAGAAATTAAAGTGTATCGGTGATTTAACTTCTCTTGATTTGAAGACTGAATAGATGAACCTCAGTAATAAAGAAGGATCTTCTAGAAGATATTAGTATCTTCTAGAAGATCCTTCTTTATTACTAAGATTGGGGACCAAAACCTTTCCGTTTCTTCAATTTCTGGTGTGAGCAAAAGAACTTTCAAAAAATTGTTAGAGATTGCTGGAATCATAACATTTTTCGAGGTTGGAATGGTTTCATTTTTATGAGTAAGCTTCAACTTCTAAAGAAAGAATTAACGTCCTGGAAACGGTCAGTGGTTGGGGTTTTTAATGAGGAGAAATTAAAGTGTATTGGTGATTTAACTTTTCTTGATTTGAAGACTGAACATATTGTTAGGCCCGGCAATAAAATTATGAGAATAATAACACAGCGGAAAAATAGAAATATGACACACAGATATTTACGTGGTTCACTCTTTAACTGTTTAGGGCTACGTCCACGGAACAAAAACCGAATATTTCTTCCACTATTAAAAATAGTAGGCTTACAAAGAGAGTAATGCAAAAATAGTGGCGCTCAAAAGTGTTTCCCAAAAATACCCCAAATTATCCTCACTATTTTCTCTACCTGATTTTAGAACATAGTTCTAAAACTTGAACTACTCTCTAAACTCTCTCTCTCTTTTCTTTTGCTGTGGTGTGTTGAAGCTCTAGCACCATCTCCTATTTATAGGAGAGGTGGATGTGTTGAAGCTCTAGCACCATCTCTATTTATAGGAGAGGTGGAAAGCCTGATAGGAGAGGTGATGCGTGATTTAACGGTCCACCTACCAACGGATCACCTACCAAAGACTTCTTGTTCCTTTTTTTTTTTTTTTTTCAAACTACATGTGGGTTGATTCACCTTTTACCCATCTTCTGTCTTTCAACAAAAGTTGTGGGTCCCACTGAGTGGGCACCGCACAACAAATCTCCCCCTGCACACTCAAGCTGGGACCATTAGCCTAACCGGCTATCTTTCATGCAAGATAAAAGTGACAAGCTTCTCCGTAGGTAAAGCTTTAGTCATCATATCAGCGCCATTATTATCAGTGTGAATCTTTTCAATCTGAAATAGCTTCATCTCCAGCGCATCACGTATCCAATGATACCTCACATCAATGTGCTTTGACCTTGAATGGAAGGTCGAATTTTTGCTGAGATGTATTGCGCTTTGACTATCACATAGCAGAGTGTACTTTTCTTGTTCTATACCCAATTCTTGTAGGAATTTCTTCATCCACAAGAGTTCTTTGCTAGCTTCTGTAATGGCGGTATATTTTGCCTCAGTGGATGAGAGTGCAATGCATTTTTGCGATTTCGATTGCTAAGAAACTGCTGCTCCTACAAAAGTCATCAGATATGCAGAAGTTGATTTGCGCGAATCAACATCACCACCCATATCTGCGTCTTTGTAACCATCTAACACAGGTCTATTATCACCAAAACATAAGCAGATTTTGGAAGTGCCTTTAAAATACTTGAGAATCCACTTCACTGCATTCCAGTGTTCTTTACCTGGATTTGAAAGAAATTGGCTACAACACCAACAGCCATGATCAATATCCAGGTCTGTGCTCATACCATTGGCGTACATCAAGCTGCCCAACGGCGGGATGCATAAGGAATCTTCTTCAAGTTCTTCTTTTTCTTTTTCTCACTTGAAGGACATTTGATGAGGACTTAATTTTGAAATGACCCTGCAAGCCGGAGTACTATACTGGTTTCGCATTGCTCAAAATGTTGAATCTACTGAGAAATTTTCTCGATGTACTTCTCTTGGAGACATGCCCATAACTTCGTTCTCTTTTTTCCTGTCTCTAAAGATACTTCATTCTGAGTATCTGTTTTGCCGATCCCAAATCCTTCATGGCAAAGGATTTTCCAAGTTTTCCTTTTTCAAGCTTCTCCATTTTCTAGCATCTTGGCCCCACAATAAGCATATCATCCACATAATAACAAGAGAATAATAAAGTCGCCTTCTGCGAAACTTTTCACAAAACACAATTGAAGAAGTAGTTTTCTCATACCCGTGATTCACCATGAAAGAGTCAAACTTCTTGTACCATTGTCTGGGAGCTTGTTTGAGGCCATACAAGCTCTTCTGCAATTTACACACCAAGTGTTCTTTGCCTTTGACTCTAAACCCTTCTGGTTGCTCCACATAAATTTCCTCCTCTAAGTCACCATGAAGGAAAGCAGTCTTTACATCAAGTTGCTCGATCTCCAAATTCAAGCTAGCTGCTAATCCGAGCACAACTCTGATAAAAGACATCTTGACAACGGGTGAGAAAATTTCTTCAAAGTCAACTCCTTTCTTCTGACCGAATCCCTTCGCAACCAGTCTCACCTTGTACCTTGGCTGTGAGTTGTTCTGTTCAGTCTTCAACCTGAACACCCATTTGTTCTTCAGTGCTTTCTTACCTTGAGGCAGTTTCACCAACTCATAAACTCATAAGTCTGGTTCTCAGCAAGAATCCCATTCATCTTGCGGGATGGCTCATCTTGCATGGCTTTCAACCACTCATTTCTTTTACAATCTTCCATTGCCTCCTGGTAGTTCTCTGGTTCTCCCCCTTGAGTCAACAAGTCATACTCATTAGGAGAGTACCTCTGGGAAGGTATCCTGCCTCTCACAGATCTTCTCAATTGAGGCAGTTCTTCTATTGGAGCTGGTTCATCATCATTGTGAACTAGTTCATCATTGTCTTCTTCATCATTTTGTGCTTCTGCACGAGGTTCTGCATCAAGACTAACAGAAAATTCATTGATAGACTTTGGCTTTTCATTTTTCTCAAAGTCTTCAATGGTTTGATCTTCCAGGATCTTCCAGGAATACTACATCTCTACTTCTGATGAGCTTCTTTTCAACTGGATCCCATAATCTGTACCCAAAATCATCATTTCCATAACCCAAGAAGATACACTGTTTTGACTTCGAATCAAGCTTATATCTTTCATCTTTTGGAATATGAACAAAAGCCCTGCAGCCAAATATTCCAAGATGATCGTAAGAAATATTTTTCCCTGACCATGACCACACCTTTTCTGGTACATCTCCGTTGAGGGAGGTTGAAGGTGAAAGGTTGATCAAGTAAACTACAGTATTCATTGCTTCAGCCCAAAAGGTTTTAGGAAGTTTTGCATGAGAGAGCATGCATCGAACCCTTTCAACAATGGTTCTGTTCATTCTCTCTGCAACTCCATTCTGCTGTAGAGTTTTGGGAACTGTCTTCTGAAGTCTGATGCCGTGTTCTGAGCAATACTTTTCAAACGGTCCTCTTTACTCACCACCATTATCAGCTCTAACACATTTTAACTTTCTTCCCGTTTGTCTTTCAACACTGACATGAAAGATTTTAAACATATCCAGCACCTGGTAGCACCTGGTCTTTTTGACTTTATTTGGGAAAGCCACCCTTTCTAGAATGGGTCATCAATAAGCTAACCATAATATGAGCCAGCCACTCAAGGATTTGTCACCGCATTTTGACAAACATCAATTTGTGTACATTTCTAAGAATACCGGGTTTTCCTAGATTGGAGAGGAGATCTTTGAGGAAAACTCTATGTTGTTTACCAGACAAACAATCAGTGCACATTTTTAAATGCAAACCTTTCAAAGACAGCATTTTCTTCTTGGTGAGAGTCTCCATTCCTTTCTCACTCAAATGACCAAGTCGTTGGCGCCACAACTCAGCAGATGAATCTTCAACTGCATTCACCACTCCCGTGCAAACTTTGGCCTGGGTATAATAGAGGGTGTTGAACTTTCTTCCTCTACTGAACACTAAGTTCCCTTTGGAAAGCTTCCACGTTCTGTTGACAAACAGATTTGCATACCCAATTCATCAAGACAATCAAGACAATGAACTGAGATCAGATTGAAGTTTGCCGTAGGAGTGTATCTCACATCTTCCAACCAGAAATCATAACCAGCATTGGTTTTGATGCATACTGTTCCAATGCCACAATTTTCTACATATGTGCCATTCAAAGTCTTGACATGGCCATAATCTCCGAGGATAAGTGATGAGAAATATTCATTCTTTGAAGAAATATGATAAGAACATGCAGAGTCAATAATCCATAGAGATTGTTGACTAGTAGAACACTCACTGAGACCAGCATGAGAAATCAGCACACTACCATCACCAAGTGCGTCAGCATCAATAGCTACTGAAGCTACCTCTGTATCGTCTTTTTCCTCATCATTTTCCGACTTTTTCCTCAATCATTTGTCTTTTTGGCTCGTTCCTTCTTCCACTTTCTGTAAAGTGCCTTTGACGTGACCGGGCTTGCCACAATGATGAGCAAGTGAACCTTCCTTTTCTTGGACTTGGATCTTCTCCGTGAAATGGTCACGTTTGCCCTTGTTTTATTTTGGTTGGGTAAATCTTGCTTCTCCCCCTCCTTTCTGCAACTGTAATGAGTGCATCTGAGTTGCTACTTGTAGCATTCTCCTTCCGTCTGGTTTCTTCATTCAGAATGCTTTCCTTAACTATGGTTAAGGTCAGATTCCCCTCCGACACATTACTGAGCGTAACAGTTAGTGTTTCCCAACTGTCCGGCAAGGAACTCAATAAGAATAGTGCCTGCACCTAGTCGTCAAACAATATTTTTGACGTCGTCAGTTGGTTCAATATTTCTTGAAATTTGCCCAAGTGATCTGAAGCACTTTCGCCATCTCTGTACTTCAAGTGATCTGAAGCACTTTCGCCATCTCTGTACTTTAGATTTACAAGCTTTTTAATTAAAAAAGCTTTGTTCTGGGCATTCTTCCGCTCGTACATGTCCTCCAACTTCTTCCAAATTGAATAGGCATTTTTCTCATGAGCGATATGATTTATGATGCTCATTTCAACAGACTGCTTGATGGTTGCGACTGCTTTTCTGTTAATCGACTTCCAATCGCTCTCATTTATTGAAGCTGGTCTAACCCCTTTCAACTCAATCGTTTCAAAAAGATCTTTGCAGCATAGAAGATCTTCCATTAATATCTTCCATACTGCATAGTTTGATGTAGTTTGGGATGAGGTTTGAGTCTAACCTTGTGCCTGTTGTTCTGTCGTCCATTTTTGACTTGTGGCATGAATATAATATTAACACCAACAGAAACCGTATACGTGAATAGTAGTATACGTGAATAGTGACCGTATGACTGAATAGTAACAGTATACGTAAACAGTACCTATATGAGTAAATAGTAACTGTATACGTGAATAGTACTATGCGTGAATAGTGCTGGGCTTTCTTGAAACGGACTCAGCAACAGCTTTCTTGAAACAATAACGCCAATAGTACTATTCACCATCACTTTGAGTTACTATTTTACTATTCATCACTAAGTCGATTCTGCAACTTCTTTCCGAACGGACTGCACCAATGGACTCGGCGTAATTTTCTCGTCGTCGTGGTATATTTATTTTCAAAAAATATATCCACGGATCCGGTAAACCTTCGGCTCTGATACCCTTTGTTTAAAGGCCCGGCAATAAAATTACGACGAATAAATAACAAGCGAAAAATAGAAATATGACACACAAATATTTACATGGTTCAAAACTGTTTAGGGCTACGTCCACGGAACAAAAACCGAATATTTCTTCCACTATTAAAAATAGTAAGCTTACAAAGAGAGTAATACAAAATAGTGGCGCTCAGTGTTTTCCAAAAATACCCTAAATTATCCTCACTATTTTCTCTACTCGATTTTAGAACACAGTTCTAAAACTTGAACGACTCTCTAAACTCTCTCTCTCTTTTCTTTTGTTGTGGTGTGTTGAAGCTCTAGCACCATCTCCTATTTATAGGAGAGGTGGAAGCCTGATTAGGAGAGATGGATGCGTGATTAACGCGTCCACCTACCAACGGATCACCTACCAAAGACTTCTTTTCCTTTTTTTTTTTTTTTTCAAACTACATGTTTTTTTTTTTTTGTCAAACTACATGGGTTGATCACCTACCATCTTCTATTTTCAACAAAGTGTGGGTCCCACTGAGTGGGCACCGCACAACAACATATGAATCTCAATAATAAAGAAGTATCTTCTAGAATTTTTTTTTTTTTTTTCAAACTACATGTGGTTGATCACCTACCATCTTCTATTTTCAACAAAGTGTGGGTCCCACTGAGTGGGCACCGCACAACACATATGAATCTCAATAATAAAGAAGTATCTTCTAGAAGATTCTTATTTTTCGAAATTGCCAAAGATTCAGAGAGCTGAAGGGAGTATGTTAAGATAGAAAGACAAGGTGAAGTGGCTAAAAGAAGGGGATGTTAACACTAAATACTACCCGACAACAGTTAACAAAAGAGCAGCTAAGAATCAAATATCGGGTTTATACTTTCAAGAAAGTTGGGTTTCTAAAGTGGCAGAAGCGAGAAATGCAGCTTATCACTACTTTTCTAACATGTTTACAACTAATACAATTATAAGGCCCATGTTGAGTGGTGAATCAATTAGGAAATTATCAGAATCTGAAAGGCTTGGTTTAGAAGCGTCTTTTTCTGAAGAAGAAATAAAGGAAGCAGTTTGGAGTTGCAGCTCATCCAAGTCTCCTGGGGCGGATGGGTACACAATAGATTTTTACAAATATTGTTGGGAAACAATTAAAGAAGACTTAATCAGATTTTTCCAAGACTTCTATGTTAATGGTAAATTGTCTAAAGGTATGAATTCTAGCTTCATAACATTGATCCCAAAGATTCTGTCACCTTAAAGTCTGTCCGATTATAGGCCAATATCCTTTATTGGTAGTGTTTAAAAGGTTGTAATAAAACTTCTTTCTTTAAGGATGAGGCGTGTTATGCATTCTATCATTAGGTAAAATCAAACAGCGTTTGTGGAATTTTAATATGCAATGAGTTAATTCATGACCAAAAGAAAAGGAAGATCAAATCTGTTTTTTTCAAGCCTGATCTCTAGAAGGCTTATAATTCGGTGAACTGGAACTTTCTACTTTCTATGATGGATAAAATGGATTTTGGGGAAAGATGGAGAAGCTGGATAAAGGAGTGCCTAGAGACCTCCAGATTATCGGTTTTGGTAAATGGTTGTCGAAGGAATTTGCTATGTGTAGGGACCTCAAGCAAGGAGACCCACTTTCGCCATTTCTTTTCCTTATTGTGGTTGAAGGACTTAACCTTCTTATGAAAAACTCGATTGAAAAAGGTTTTCTATCGAGAGTAAAAGTGGGGGAAGATGAGATAACTGCTTCCCATTTACAATTCGCAGATGACTTGATGATATTTAATGTTGCAAATGAGGTTCAGATTCGCAATTTGAGGACAATTTTTTTGTGTTTTCAATTCCTTACGAGCTTAAAAATAAACTTTAGCGAAAGTAAGTTATTTGGTTTGAACATCTTTGAAACAGAATTGAATAACCTTGCAGCTTCTTTGGGTTGTATTCCGGATGTCTTGCCTTCATCTTACTTGGGCATTCCCATTGGTAGCAATCCTAGAAAGCTTGTTTCATGGAAAGCAGTGATTCAGAAGTTTGAAATAAGATTGTCGTCGTGGAAAGCTAGAAAATTTTCTTTCTGAGGTAGTGTTGCTTTGTTGTCTTCATTACCCTTGTGTTGTATGTCAATTTTCAAAGCTCCATCTTCTGTTATTAAAAAATTGAATCAATCCAGAGACGGGTTTTATGGGCTAAAGGGCCGGAAAATGAGAGGCCTTTAATTTGGGTTGTTATGAGCTCTACCTGCTGCAGCAAGACTTTGGGTGGGGTTGGCATTCCGAACTTGAAACGTAAAAACTTATCTCTCTTCGAAAAATGGTGGTGGTGGTTTAGATTTGAAAATGGCTTTTTATGGAAATGCATTAATTTCTAAGTATGGAAATGAGTGGACATGGAATTCAAATCTGGGGTCAAAATATTGGAAAAAACTATCTCTAGTTTGGCGAGATATATCTTCGATTGGCACTTCTTCTCTTAAAATCATTTTTAAGGGGGGATTCAGGTGGTTTCTAGGAAGTGGTAATTTTATTAATTTTTGGTTGGATCTTTGCATTGATGATCTACGTCTCTCTTCTTTGTTCCCCAGACTTTTCAGTTTAGCAAAAAATAAAAGGAGCAAGATTTGCGAATGTGGTTTCTTTAATAATGGCAGATGGGTTTGGCAAATAAAATGGCTGCGTGATTTTAGAAGTTTTGAGGATGAATATTGGGCTCAATTAAAACGAAGATTAGAAGGGCTGTCAATTATTCCCAAATCTGAAAACCAATTAATTTGGACTTTCAGCAAGCAAGGCAAATTCTCGGTAAAAAATTTATCTTCCTTGATGGAACAGTTTGAGTTGGGTGAGGGTAAGTGTTCCTTACAACTTAAAACAACTCTGGTCTCCCCTAATTTTTGGGAAAAATTTCTTTTTTCGTATGGAGAGTAATCCTAAAAAGAATCCTTGTAGATTAAATCTGTTTAGACATCAGATTATTTTAAACTTGCAGGATTGTTTCTGTCCTTTCTGTGGCACGGATGTTGAATCAGTTGATCATGTTCTCCTATTTTGTTCTTTTGCAAGAAATGTCTAGATGGGTGTGCTGAGATGGTGGGGTGTTTTTCGTGTTCTGCTTCTTTCTTTGGAAAATATAAGCCAGCAATGGCAGAGTATTGTCTTGGTTAAAGCGTGTCATGCTATCTAAAATTCTATTATGTTTTTAACTTTGTAGTCGAATTGGTTAGCTAGAAACAAAGTTGTATTTTGTGATATAAGACAGAATCCGAAAAAAGGTTGTTGATATGCTTAAATTTAGAAGCTTCGAGTTGTTGAAGGCTAAAAATCTTTTTCTTTCTTTCACTCTCAGCAACCAGTTTTTACTTTCCATCGAAGTCTACAGGTCAAGTTGTTCTGCTGGGACTACAGCAATCGGTCCTATGAAGTCGGTGGTTTAGGGAGCGCCAGATAAAGTCTTGCTGAAGTTTAATATCGATGGATCTTCTTCTGGTAAGCCGAGTCCAATAAGGGTTGGAGGCATGCTAAGGGATAGCAATGGATTGTTAAATGTATTTTTTATCACTCAGTCGGTATTTTGGATTCAAACGAGGCGAAAATCCTTACTTTCTTTTAGGCTATTGAGTTTTATTGGAATTCATATGTTAAGAACTTTCCTTTAATTGTGGAGTCAGACTCTAAAAATGCTTGTACTGGGTTATTCAAAAGATGAAGAGGTTGTGGAAATGGTGGGAGAAGTTTAACAAGTTGAATTAGATTTTGTCTCAACTCAGTCAGGTTCAATTTGTTTTCGATCCAAGAGATGGCAATCATTTTGCAGATTCTTTAGTTAACAAAGATGATACGGCTTCAAGTCCATTCTTAGATTGAATTTAGTTTCATCATATTCTTTCTCTTAGCTTAGATTTAATTTCATCATATTCTTTTGGATTTCTCTCTTTATCATATCCGCGGTTCTAGATTTTTTCCGTTTCTAGCACTCCTCTTGTCTTAAGAGAGGTTTCTAGTGTGATTCTACTGCTCTGTTTCTTTTCTTTTGGATTTTCTTGTCAAATTCGAGTCAGGATTTGGATGTATAGGGTAAACTATTGGCTTAGGTGTAATTGCTCGAGTTTGATAAGTTTTTCCTATTATTATTCTTAATAAATTTTAATATTCTGATTGCTGATTAAAAATATCAAAAAATATAATTTTTTATTATTTAAATACAATAATTGCTCGTGTGTTATTTAAAATGGGTATAATAAGAAAAATATGGTAATAAAATTGTGCACTAGCCATAATAACTTCCATTTCTTAATCAAAGTGGATTATCTATTTAGGACAGAGGGAGTGAAGGAGTGAGTTAATAATCTAACAAGACTAATAGCTTCAATATTTATGAGTTATAAAATCTAAGTCTTGCATATTAAGGCTCTATTCGGTAAATCGTAATAAAATATAATATAATATAATTGAAAGTGTTTTAATATAAATATTATATTAAAATACATTTGATTGCATTACATAGTCCATTACAAGCTCGTAAATAGAGTCCAACTTTGAGGCCAAGTGCATCCAGCAACCTTATCAATCTCCAGTTCAGCTACTCTTCAACACCAAATCCAAGAAGGTTAGTGGCCATAGTTTATATGATAAAAGAATATATAGACTTCTTAATATGTATGCATACTGCTAATATATTACTAATGCGATAGCTACACTGTTAAGATCACTTAATATTATAAATTATTTAAGTAATAATATCAATTTACCATTAGTGAGTGTAATAAATTTTATTTATTTTCTATATTTATATATAAAGCATTTTATAATGAAACTTCCAAAGTCTGTTTCGCTCATGCAAAGTTTCTATTATTGAATGTGATAAAAATTTATTCAACTTTTATTTATGTAAATTCAGTTATAAATTTTAAACTTTTTATAATTAAATTTCAAATTTTACAGCCAAAACTTTTTTCGTGTTTTTTATATAACATGTAAAACTAATTAAATCAAACCTAATTAATCGGCTCGATTCAATTTAACTTTTAAAAGTTCGATTCACTTCTATATACAATTTGATTTGATTAATTTCTTTTATACAAATTAATGTTTATTTGATTCGTAGTGATTCAATTCAATTTTAACTCCAAATGGATGCTACCATAGCACAAACATTTTCCAAGTTCATCTAAATTCTTCCCTCTTGTTTTGCCACATTTTAAAAAGTAATATATTTCAAAATACTCACATTTATGGTTTCAAGGAATAATATTTTTTTTTATATATTTACGCTTTATTTATGACTAAAAATTATGCTTAAATTCCTCCAACGGTGTTTGAATATACTACCTCATTTCCATAATAGTTATCACATTTGAAAAAATAATGTGTTCCAAAATACTTGTCACATTTGTGGTTTCAAGAAGTAATAAAATTTTTTTTTCATCTTTACCTTTTCTATACAACCAATAACTATTACTTCAATTTGATGATTTTCTTGGAGAATTAATATGAAGAGTAAAATGGTCATTTACTCAAAATTTATTGTAATTTAGGCAAATTTAATATTTTTTTAAGAAAACGAGAAATGCAAAATATGAAAAATATTATGAAATAGAATAATATTAAATTAAAAATAATATAATCAATTTATGTAATAATTATTATTTGAACAAATTTAATGTAGGCTTGGCCAAATCACGGTTCATGGAACCGAAACCGCCGGTTTCGAACCGGTTCCAAACCGGAACCGGAACCGGTGAGAACCGGAACCGGGACGAACCGGATTCCGGTTCGGTTCCGGTTCCAGATATTCTGGAACCAGAACCGGCGGTTCCAGAAAATCGGCCGGAACCGGTTGGAACTGTCAGATTTTGAATTTTTTTTTTTTTTTTTTTTTTTTACCGGATTCCGGTTCGGTTCCGGTATCCAGATAGTTTCTGGAGACCAGAACCGGTGGTTCCACGGAAAAATCGCGAACGCGGTTGGAACTGTCAGATTTTTGAATTTTTTTTTTTTTTTTTTTTTTGTAAATTTGTTTCATAAAATCTCTTAATTAACCTCCCTCCAACGGCCAATAAACGGCTATATATCGGCTTAGTTTTATAGGGTATTTTGGAAAAAAGAATTCTTTGGATTTATTATAAATCCTCTCATTTATATTTATTTATAAATACCATCACCTCATTTTATTTTTGGGAAAAAAAAAGAATTTTTGATTCCTCTAAACCCCAAGAGAGATACGTAGGCAACTTAATTTTTTAAAATTAAAAAAAATTAAGTTCAAGCCCACCTTTTGTTTTTTTTAATTATGTTCAAACATTAAAAAAAATTCAGTTGAAACTTTAAAAAAAAAAAAATTATGTTACAACTGTTAGTCTTTTTTAATAAAATAAATGGAAATTTCAAGTAAGTTATTAAAAATTTTTTAAAGTAATATTTTATTAATTTTTTATGTTCCAAAAGAATTTGTTTTTAACCCGCTCTTCAAATAATTTAAAATTTTTTTTATTCTATTTTTTAAATTTTTTATGTCTGAATTAATTTTTTTTTTAACACCGGTTTCTTCAAGATCATTAACAATTTTTTTTAGGTGTATTTTTCAAATTTTTTATGTTCATAGAAAAAACAAATTTTTTTTTAAATCCGAGTTTTCAAAGTTCTTAAAAAATGTTAAAATTATGCGATTCGCCCGGAAAACCGATCGGAACGTCGGTTTTGTAATCGGATCGGAAACCGGAACCAGAGGTTCCAAAACCAGAACCCGGAACCAGGTCCTGTTTACGGTTCGGTTCCGGTTCCAGAAAATCTGGAAACCAGGAACCGCAGCGGTTCCCGGAACCGTGTCCACGGTTCGGTTCCGGTTCCAGAAAATCTGGAACCGGAACCGCCGGTTCCGGAACCGTGTCCAAACCTAATTTAATGATATTCCAAACCTAATTTAATGATATTTTTTAGGGATGTAAATTTCAAATCCAACGACTACTTAGAAATCCACTGATTACCAAAAGAAAACAAAGTAATGAAACAGAAGCATTGTTTCCAAAAGTGAACCAACAAAGTGTAAAACCAATTAAAACATGTACCTGTAGAAGCAGTGGTAGTCCCCAGCCAGCAATGTTTGAGGGATGAGTATTCACGTAGAGACGGATGGGCACTGGACACGTGTCCTCATCTCCAGCCAAAGTATTATTTTCCGCACTGCTCTATGTGGGACCACCACCGAACTAACCTTAGGGACCACTCTCGGAGATAATGCCCAAACGGTTCCTTGGGGCCCACTACCTTCGGGGCCCGCGTCCCATCACATGCTCCTCTTTTTTGCAAAGCACGGTCCACGTATTTTTTTATTTTAGGTTGTGTTGACCCACCACAGATGGTGGAACCCATTTACGCCTAATCTTGACCCCACTTTACACGTGCACACCATTAAAACTCTTCCTCACGTGAACACGTGCTGTCCTCTCCGTCTCCTCCAACTTCCAAGCCAATTTCGAGCTCGAACGAAAGCGTTAATGGCGGATAAACCAAAATTTAGTGTTTTGAAGAGGGAGTCATGAATTGAAGCTCTTGTTTTTCATAAATCTCCAAGGAAAAGTCCCTAAGCATCTGTGTTGTAGTGGTACTAGAAGCAGAATTCGAATTTGGCGCTGCCATAACTGACGTTTCTTTCGCAGGCTTAGAACCAGCAACTGTAGAAGTAGCTATGGACGACGGAAAACACGATATTGGCCTCGCCGAAATGTTAACTAAAGGCGGAGCCGCAGCCGGAAACGTGAATATCTGAGGCTGGTTTGAAGGTCCCATTCCTGGCATAGATGGTACCATAAAAAACGCTCCTGGAACGACAGCGTTTGATGATATGGCCCACATAGGAATTAGACCCTGAGGAACTGTAACTGCTGCTGCTTGGTATTGCGGCGGAGGAGGTTGTGATGAAATAGGAGCGAGAGGTGCAGAGACTGAAACGGCAACGTCGTTTATGTCAATGTACTCGCTATTCGCAGGTCGTTTACGTTTCTTTTTAACAGATGGGTCGTTGGGTTCAGAGTTTCCATTAGAGGTTGTAGGGATTTTGAGGGTGCCATTAACTGACATGGCAATAGCGGGAATAGTTCCGGTCCCGGTAGCAGCAATTATTGCTGGCTCAGCATGTTCAAGCAACCACCGAATAGTTTCTCCATCGGATTTATGTCCTAATTCTCTAGTCAGCTGGAAAATCCTAGCCGCACATGTTGCGGGCATTCGGATCCTTCTGCCCCGGCCCTCCACTTTGGTATGCCGGTCTTTCGACGACCCTCTTTTCGCCACCGTCATAGCCGACGCCGGTACATGGACTGAGACCGGCGTAAATCCTAGAGGAGTAGCTCTAGCTGATCTCTCGTTTGTGTCAGTTTCTTCTTTCGGAGCAACCGTCTTTCTTACGTCGTTTGTGTCGTCAATGTTAGCAAGTGAATCTCCTCTGCCGCTGATTCTGAGATCAATATTTCTCTGCTCTTTGTCTTCTTCAACTTCTTGTTTCTGAATCGTCGCCATGTTTTTAGTCAGAAAACTAATTTGCAGAGAGGAAGAAAAAGGACCGAAAAATATAACGAGGGTAGGAAGTGATATATGATGTTGAGGAAAAATGTACGGTTGTTTGGCAATCACTGGAGTTGGACACACGGCATGATGACACGTGGTGGGCCCCAGCCCGCAGGATTATAAGCCTATCTGTTCGTTGGGGTCAATAGAGGGTGGTGATGGCTTCAATAAGCCAAACATTAAATTCATTTGATTTAAGAAACAATTTTTTGCTTTTTTTTTTTTTTTAAAGAATTATGTGCTACATGTGAAGCAATATTAAAAAATAAAATAATTTTTTATAATCATTAAAAATAATAAAATTATATAATTAAATAATTATAAAATATATTATTAAATTATATCTCGTCGAGATATACTGAAAAAATTACGATATTAATTAAAATATGTCTTCTAAAAAACTATGCATTAAAAAATGCACGTACACTAAAAAAACTATGATTTCTTTTTTGGAAACGAAAATATATTTATCATTATATATGACGAAATTATTTCTATCTACAGTTTGTTATGTAAAATCATTGAAATAAAATCATGAAATTGCAATCATATGATACAAAAAGCATTAATTATAATATTATCAATTAAAAATCTCAAGTTTCAGGTACATGTAAAATAAAGTAGGATAAAAAATGTAAAATAAAAATAGGATAAGAAATAAACATAATTAGAAGTAAATATTTTAAGTTGCCAAATGAGTGTCATGTATCCATTGTTCTCAGAGGCGGCACCAGAGCCACTAAATTTTTTTAAAAAAATATTATAAATATGGCTTAATTGATAAAAAAATTGTAAAAGGATATATTAAGTAAAAAATTTTAAAATATTTAATCTAATTGATCCAATTAAAACTCAAATCAAAAAAATGACTGCATAGAAAATAATTTCTAATTCCGCCACTTCTTGTTCTTAATATAATATAAGTACTAATAAAATTACTTATTATAAAAGAAAATAATATTTCATAAAAAATTGTTAAAACAATGTTATAAAAATTATTCAAATTCTGACCTGACTTAAAACATCATTTTATGCAGCTCGAAGTCCTTTCATAGTGCTCAAGTCATATATAATTGAATCAACATTAAATTTTAGTGCAATTTCTTTTTTTGATATAAACAGCCATGCATTCATTTAAGAAATTACCTTCCATTTTATTGTAAAGTTTTTTCTCCACTTAAAACTTTAAACAATGTCATAAAATAATAAAAATATTTTATATAGATAATAACTTTAAATAGGGAAGAAATAGTAACTTCCTATATTTTTCGTATTAGAATATTCAATTAAAATAATTATTAGTGTTTAAAATTTTAAATATACTATTGTAATTTTAAAATTTGATCAATTTAATTTCATATTATTTTTTAAAATATATCATGGTAGAATTACGAGTTATCATATAAAATGCATCTCCTTGAATAAATTAAATATCATGGGGTATTCAATAAAATTTAGAATTTTAATTCAAGTTGCTAAGTTTTAACTAAATAACTAATAATAAATAATTAAATTTTAAATTTCCGATACTATTATATATTTTAATATTTATGAAATTTATGAAATTTTTATCGATATCCTAAATTTTAAATTTTAGATTTTTAATATTTCAATATTTATGAAATCAAACATAAAATAAAAACTACAATCAAACCTAAAACTAAAATTTGAAAACCACCTAAAATTAAAAATTGATGATAAAAGTATGCTAAAATTCCTGTTCTTCTCTTTGTTGTGCATAGGAATTAGGTTCTCTGTGAGGGAGCCTTGGTAGGCAAGTTCTCTTTTTTGATAGTTTTACAGTTTTGTACTTTTATCTATGTATAGGCAAATTAGGTTATAATCCTAAACTTTATTGTAATTGGATGTAAAGTGCGCCTAGGCCATCAAGTAGACAAGTGTTGCGGGCTTTAATTGTTATTTATTTATTTTTTTTATTACTAAGAATGTCCTGCCACCTCCCGTCTAACGGTTAAACGAGAGATTAATCTCTTTCAAGCCAAAAAGCGATTATATTTAAAAGCCCTTTCAAAATGCTATTGCAATTATGTTTAATTCTTATACGTTTAAAACAAAAATTACATAAGCGTGGCCGCCCAAAGGATTTTAGAAATATAGAGAACTCAAAAATTTTAAAGAATCCAAGGGTATTAATGTATTTTTTAATAGCAATAATAATTTTTAGAATTTAATTAACTATGTTGCAATAAAAGTTTTTTTTTTATTTTATGTTTATGATTTATTATAAATAATTATTTATTTATTGAAATATTAATGTATTATACTTATTTAATGTAGTGTGTCATAAGCGTGTAAATGTCATACTTTTTTAAAAATTATCCTATTCCGTATGTTCATCCCATGTGCGTGCAATTTAGTTTCTAGTATATGAGACTAATCCATACACCAAGCCAATCAACCAAGGTTTTTATTTTATTTTATTTTTATATCTTTTTTTATTAATTAAGAGATGATTAGAAATATTCTCGTTACAACTAAAAACATATTTCGCTACTCTTGATAAGTCATTCGTTTTGATCTTATTTTCCATCAAAAAGAGATTTTTTTAATGAAAACTACGCTAAATAAATTGAAATGGGAGGATGTTAGCTTTAGGCTCAGTTCAATTATCAATAAATTTAATTTGTTTTTAAAAAAATCGGTCTAACAATTTAATTTAGAATTCTAACATTTGTCATTTTATAATCTAAAATACTACTAAGTAACAAATTGTGTTGTTTACACTTGGCTTCCATATAAGGGAAACTACTCTCTTTTATAGATTATATAGATGTGTACATTTTAGTACAATTTACATTGGAAGGAAAAATGATAAAAGAAAATTAATATAGGTAGCATTGAGCTTTTTTTTAATATTTTTTTCTCTTTATATATAAGTGTGAAAACATAAAAAAATGAAAAAAAAGACCAATTTTAAGTTTATTTTAATATTTTATACGAATAAAAAATAAATATATGAAATGGTAAAAAATGAAAATAATTTATATTTATAAAAATTATAAATCAATTTTTTAATAATTAAATTTATTTACTGTATCATGAATAAACTTATTTCTTTACTTTTAGCTCTATGTTATAGTATATTTTACTTTTTAATTAATATCTCCATTTATAAAAAATTACAAATGAATTTTTTAATAATTAAATTTATTTACTGTATCTTGAATAAACTTATTTCTTTACTTTCAGCTCTATATTATGGTATATTTTACTTCTTAATTAATATAGTTTTGAATTTTTTCCATTTAATTCCATTAGGTATCTAATTTATATAAACTATTTCCTAAAAATTTATATTTTTAATCCATCGTATATAATTTCACTGAGTCCCCATAAATATTAGATTATAAATATTTTTAACATTAAACAAGTGTTTAGAAAATATGCAGGTAAGTGAATATAATTTTATTTCTTTATTTATTATAGTTTCTATTGCTCGTAAAATTTATTTATATGGACAAATATTACAAATATATCTTTACAAAAAAATAAGGTGTTTTATTTTTTTTACATTTTAATTAAGTTTATAGGTTTTTAAAACTTTAATAAAGTTATCGTACTATAAATTTATAATTTTTTTACACATTTAAAAGAAAATTTCTACAATATTTAATAAAAATAACAAAACATATTTTTTTAGCTTATAATTGGAAGAAGCAAAGCTTTAAATTTGCATTTTAAAATGTTAGTTTCATTAATATATCACCACTATTATATAAATAATTATGAAAATTACATAGTCAGAAAATAAAATTAAAAAAAGAAATGGAGAAATGTAACCATAAAAGTCATATATGCCAACTACATATTCAACACACACAATAATTTTGCAAATAGCAAAATAATTTCTTTTTTAGTTGCGATGAGACATATGTATAGAGAGAGACAAAGAGGGAAGGTTATGTCAATTTATAAATTAAAGTGTTTAATGGGTCAAAGTTAAAAATTAACACTGCCACAAAGTTAAAATTCATAGAAAATTTATTTATTTGGTCAAATTATTTTCATTTCTTTTAGATTAAATAATATAAATCTTTTTAAGTGGTATTAAATAATATAAAATCTTTTTAAGTGGTATTCTATTATTATTAATTTTTCATTAGTTGACTAATTATTTGTTTACAATTTTTGATTTTATAATTTTCTAAAGTAAAAATATGGAAAATTTTAATCATATCTTTATGATTTGCGAAATACAACTACTTTATCCCTGTTTTTTTTAAAATAGACTAAAAATACTTAATTTGTTAATTAACGTTTTAGCTTTTGCAATTATTTTTTTATTCTTTTTTATTTCGTATCTAATTGAAGATATCCATAGCCTCTCTCTTTTTTCTTCTAAGAAAAGCCCTTAGGCCATCGCATTTGAAAATTTCCTAATTAATTAAATATTTCAAAATTATTTACTTCTTGATCAAAGTCAACATTGATTGAAGCGGTAAAAGAGGGTGCAATTTGCTAATGGAGAATTAGTATTATCTATTGATGGAGCCAATTAGATTAACAATAGTGGTGTTATTCGCGAGGATAACTAGAGGAATGATGTTTATATTACCATTGTCTATTATCACTTAATTGACTTTTCTTTAATGTTGATTTTTTCATGTATCATTGCATTTTACATCACCCTTTAGAAAAATTAGGATGAACTTTTTAGATTTCTGGTAGTGCCACGTTAATAACTCTCTTTGAGGTTGTTGAAAGGTTGCCAAATTGCCCAACCTGCTACAACTTCTTGAATCCTTTTTGAGATATAACAAGTATGTAGTATTGTTGAACCATGTGAAACTCCTTGTTTCATATGTGTTTTAGGTATATCTCTGTTATAGTGTGATGGGATCCTATTAAACCATGCCACCTTATACCCATTTCATGTAATGGTATTAGAGCCACGATATGAGGTTGTATGTACCTTAACAATCAAAGAACTATGCGAATGTCATGCAAAATGATTTTGCTCATGCATATCATTTGTCTATTTATAAATCTTAAGGATCAATAGTCTAATACACTTTTCATGTGAATGTGTCTTACCCTTAAACAATTTAAATCCTAATTAGCTAAGCATACTTTTACCTTTAAAACCCTAGTCTTTTAGGTACCATTTCCTTATACCAAGTACCTTACACCCTCTAAATATGAGTATGCCCTACACATGAGTGTACCTTAGCTTTAAACACAAAAGTCCTAACTACCTAGGCCCAATATATGTTTTTTCCTTGAACTCTAGATATTTAGCTCGAGAATCTTAGGTACTCATTTCTTCATAAAGCCCTAAAATCTTAGAAAAACCCTATACAATCTTCTAGTTACCTTAAATATGCTCCTCCATTCCAAACAACCCCTACCCTTGAGGGAACCTTTCTATAATGCCTAACAACCTTCTCATTTTAAGTAATATGTATCCTAAATCAGATAAGGAATCTTACCTAAATATCATAGAAAAACCTTCACACCTTAGGCAACCTATACGTTTAATTCCTACTCTTCAGTTAGCATCATGTCCTAAACCAAAAAGGGAAACACTACACTTTTTGGGACAAATCTCTTATATGCTTTCATACCTTTTTGGTAAATAAACCTTCATCTTTGGGGCATCTCCCATCTTTTAGGTAACCTCTACTCTAAGCACACCTACACCTATTAGGTAACCAGTTTCTAAAATTAAACTCTCACCTATTAGGTGATCATTCTCCAAATTCAACTCTCACCTTTTGGGTATCCAACATCCTTTAGGATAACTCTAGCTTTAAGCATCTTTCATCTTTTAAAGCAGGCCTAACCTTTAAGGTAACCTCAATACTCCATGAATCCTCAACTTTTAAGTAATCCACGTCCTATAATTTGAGGAACCTTCCTCTGTCTGAAGTACTAAACCTTTACCCTTTTTTAAACTATATCCTATATTTTAAGTAACCTTTATCTTATACCTTAAGAAGCCTTTCTTAATCCTATTAACCATAGAAACCCTGAAACCTTGACATTTTAGGCAATTTTGGGTAACATCGTACCATTTGAAGCCATAGTGTCTTAGACACCTTTTTCTTACTCTAAGATCTTTCATCATAAGGCCCCTCTTTACCTTTCCAAATGTACTATATTGACCTATGTGTTACTATATTGACCTATGTGTTTTAATCTAACCTGAATACTGATACTCTTTGTCTTCTTAAAGTACCAATGGCTGATATTCTAAGCAATAATGACATTTTGAATCTTGAAATCCTTCGAGACATGTTCACCTCTCTTCTCAACAAATAAGAGGAATCTTTCAAATCACTCTCATTGACGTCCTTAACTATAAAAAAATATGTCAACCTTGAACAAGTTAAGGGTATGTTCTATAAACACATTCCTAGTAACTCTTCCTCCACTAATATGAAAATTCGTATTATTAACCTAACAAATAATGGGAATCCACCCAGACTTATGAGCATATCCTTCTTCCTTATGAAAATCTTATTTCTAATATGATAAGAAATGTGAATGTAATCCAACCATCAGTTCCCATGACTTGTCCATCTCCTTGAAGGATACGCACAATTCAACTATTTTTGTTTCTCATTAAAAAAAAGATTAGTTATTACAAATCTGGCAAGTAATAGGAACTCTATCCCTCCACCTCCATTTACTAAATCATCTCTCTCTTTGAGAAATGGTAGTACGCAAAAGGGGAACATTCAAAATCTTTCAAAATAGAAAAGTGGAAAAGAAGCTTTACCCATCTGGGTATCCTTTTAAGCTTCATCTATAAGAAAACCCTAAAATCTAGATTCATCCAGCCTATTGAGTCTAAGCCTCTCCTAATTAGCAAAAGCCATAATTCCTTTGAATATTGTGACTGTCACCAAGCTCATGCGCACAAAAGAGACAAGTACAAGAGTCTGTGACAGAAGATTCAAGATATTATTGATGATGAGATTATTTGGCCATTGAAACCCAAGCTTCATCATGAATCCTGTCAACCTTTTAGCCAATATCCATTGCAGATAGAGGATGAAGTGGAATTTGACCCCACAAGTATAATTTAGCCACCTCAAATTTGCCATACATTTGGAAGCTTTAAGAAGGAGTTCGACTTTGCTGACAAGTCCACTTTCAAGTCTAAGTTTGATATGAATTCTGAGTCCAAAGTTGAGTCTAGTCTTGAGTCCAAATTTGAGTTTAGTCTAGGGTTCAAGTTTGAGTCTAGTTTTTTTCTTTCTTATCTTCTCAAGTTTATAATTGACCTTCTCGGTCCTTTTGTTAATTGTAACCATCAACGATAATAATGATATTTTTTTAATAAAGGAACTTTCCAATTTTTATGATTAATATGTTGCTTTTTTTTCTTTTCAATTGATCTCATTTTAATTTGACTTGAATGAAATCAATAAAAAAAATCAAAAGATAAAAAATAAAAGATATAAAGGTAATGAATCCATCCATTTTGGCATGAAAGGAGAACATAAATTACATTGCATTCCACCATAAGGAAATAAAGACAGTTCCAAGAGGCATTTTGAAGCGTGCTAAAATAAAAAATGGAGCATTATTTAGCAACTACCCTTCTTTGTTAATCAAACAATATTGATTTTTAAAGAATTATGCATCTTGGGTGCAATGTTATCATCCCCCTTGGATATTTGAAGCTCATTTGAACATATTAAGTTCAGTCGCATGTTTGGATCTTTTGGATTATTCTAACAAAAGGTCAAAAAGACAAGTTTTAAGATAGAAAAGAAACCATTCATTCCATTTGACTCTTCGGCCTTGCAAATCCTAAAATAGAACAGCTATTGTTATGCCATGTTCAAGAAGACCTTTAAAAAGGAAGATGGAAACATACCCAAAGTTCTCCAAAATAGGAAAAACTAGAAGATCGATCCAAAATAGAATTGGACCCAACAAAAGTCATGCAGCTACAAACACAAGAAGCTAATCAGTAAGAACTACAATCTCGCACCAAATCAGTCATATTGTTGTAATCAAAACTTTTTTAAAAATCTTGAGATACATAAAAAACCCTCTTTGAGTCCAATCTAAATTATAAATAAATTTTCTTTTCATGTTAGTATTGTGTGATCTTTGCATTCAAAAACAAAAGAAAAAAAAAGAAGAAAAAGAAGACAAAAAAAAAAAAAAAAAAAAAATATAAATAAAATTTTCTTTTCATGTTTAGTTTGTTGTGATCTTTGCAGTCAAAACAAAGAAAAAAAAAAGAAGAAGAAAAAGAAGACAAAAAAAAAAAAAAAAAAAAAGAAAAGAGGGAAAGAAAAAAAAAAAAAAAAAAAAAAAAAAAGAAAAAGAGGAAAGAAAAAAAGAAAGAAAAAGGTTTCATTCAAGTTAAGAAAGAGATTAAGTCTAAAACTTAATTCCATTCTCGTTTAGAGGTAAAGTTCAAGATTTAATTCTCGCTTGATTCCTTCTTTTTGTATAATTTCTTTATTTCATTCCAACTTGAGAATTTTATTCTTGTCATATTTGGTGAAAAATTTATTGTCTATGTATCTTCTCCTTCTTCTAAGGCATGTGTCCCTGGAGTCAGCATTCAAGTCATCACCATTCCTAAGTTCTACTTCATTCCTTCTAAACAATCATATGTCCTCCTAAGCAATGTGTCTTTTAAGTCACCTTTCAAATTCTCTTCTTTTTGTAGGCTTAGTAGCATTCTTGATAACAAGTAGTCCTTTCCAAAAGTATACCTTCTTCAAGTCACTATCCCTTTAATTAGGTCTACAGTCTTCATAATGTCTCTTATTAGCTAATTCAGAAAGGCCCTTCACCTTCTTGTGAGCCCACCACCACCATATAAGCTCTCCCACATCCACAAGTGATTTAGCATTTTACATAAATAAGGTCCTGAACCATTCATCGCTTTTCTTGTACATGCCAAATCAAAAGCAAAATTGATTTAGTTCAATGAATTCCTCCTCTTAAAAGATTATAGCCCATGAATCCTTCAAATCTAAGAAGTCAACTTGAACCTTGACCACCTAAACCTAAAAGGAGTGTCCAACTTGAAGTCGGGCTTTTTTATCATTGAATTTCTCATATGTGGATCATACTCCAAATAATACCTAAAATAAAGAAAAAAAAAGGACCTTAAATAAGGGTAAATATCTTTTCTAACTAGGGCAAAACCCTCATAAGTCTCAACCAGACTCCCACCAGGACAGAGGCATAACCATAATTCCCAATGTTCACCCCTTCAGCTTTTTTCCAAGCTTCACACCCGTCCAATACATTGGATATACCACTAGGTCTAGTTGAGTGAAAAAATCTAGTCTATCCTCTTATGATGACCTTAACCACATCCCTAGCCAGAGTAATGGGACCAATAAATTTGTGATAGAATATTGCTTGAGACAGTTTCCATCCATTACATCACCATGGATGCATTCATCCAAATCATGCATTTTTCTAATCTTGCACAACATATAATACAAAGAAGTTCATTCATCCATTAGCATGGAAAACCATGCATGTCATGCTAAAATGCATTAATTATGACACTCTTTCTACTAATGAGAGTGCAGGTAAATATTAAGTTGTCTCCTAATGTTGCATTTGCCTTCCATGAAAAGTGATCCATTCTTGAGTTCAGGCTATCTCCTCAGCGTCTTTCTCCTACTGTTCCTTATTAATAGCTAAAGAAATGCTCACATAGCAGCCATTGTATGGCTAACATAATAAGTACACCAGGTCTAGTCCATAGAAAATAAACTTTCACTTAGAATATCTTTTCTAATAAGTGAAAAACAAATTATCATGACACAATACTTAGAAGATCGTTTCTAATAAGTATAACTCTATCACTTAAAAGATCCTTTTAGATAAGTGAAGGGAAAGATGAAAGACAGATTACCTTAGTCATGTCAAAGATTTCAATGTCTCTATGAATAAATCTTCTTCGGTTCACCAATTAGTTTAACTGCGTCAATAGCCACCTAGACAAGCTAGCAGGCCTCAACAAGCAAGTAGCCATCTCGATAAATTGGCAAGCCTCAATAAGTTGATAGCCTTCTATGAATTCATGGGATTTAGTCTCCCTCTCGAAGCTGAAATGGATGAACTAACCAATACTTCCAGCTGAAATGGATCAGCTACATAAATAGCTAAAATGGATCAACTCTCCCATGAAAATGAATTAGCAATTTCAACAACTGAAATGGATTAACCATATCTCTAGTTGAAATGGATCAGTTATGTATCCAACTTAAATGGATCAATTATGTATCCAAATGAAATGGATTAGTTATTCCTCTAATTGAAATGGATCAGCTATCTCTCCAATTGAAATTGATCAACTATTGGGTCATAGTCATTGGTTTTCTATGGCCGCTTACATGGGACCTCAGCCAATAGACCCACACTAATACCCTGATGGACCCATGTGTTGGGCCATCGTATGCTTGTCAAGTGGGACTACCCACTTGAGGGGGGAGTGTTGGAGTATGTGGGTAATCCCACAGAGGGGAGTGATTGGAGTATTGTGGGTAATCCCACATCGGATAAATACAATTAAGTAAAAGGGCATTAACGGTGAAGGTCAACCAACCAAAAATGGCTTAGCCATTTTTGTGTTAAACGTAGAGCCCCACTCATTATAAGGCCCCAATAATAAAGTTAATAAATTGAATTTGATTTGATTAATTTTGCTCCTAGGGCCCCAAGATTCTCAACATGGTATCAGAGCCTGGACCGAACCTGCATTGAGGGAAGTCTCGTGTTGGGCGTTACCCTGATGGACCCATGTGTTTGGAGCCATGTGTTGGGCCATCGTATGCTTGTCAAGTGGGACTACCCACTTGAGGGGGGAGTGTTGGAGTATGTGGGTAATCCCACATCGGATAAATACAATTAACTAACTAATCCTCCAGCTTCTTCTACTTTGCCTGCTCCGGCATATACTTTTGCTTCTTCGGCTCGTCCACCTCAGTTTGTTTCTTCAGCCTCTGGCACAATGGATTCTGGCTTTCCATCCCATGTTTATAATTTTGTAACTCCTTGACTATTTTATGGTTTTCTAACTTTTGTAGTCTTTTTATAATATATGAAGTGCATGTATATATTACATAAGGTTTAATGATAACAAGCATGTGATTTTGTTCATTAATTTGAAAAGCATAATGTGGATTGGTTGTCTGAACATATGTGCTTTATATGTGTGTTTTAATAGTATAAATATTTTGGATTTTAATATTTTAAATTTTTTTTTTTTAAAAAAATTCATGTTTAGCAACTGATTAGTGACTCATTTACTACATATTATAATCATAATTAATCACAATTAGCGACAGAATAACCATCGAATAATGACCACAATAACGACCACTTTCCAATAGATATATTAGCGACATAAGAGTGATCAACTTTATACATTTATCTAATTATTTATTAGATACCGATATGTTCACATTAGTGATAGAATAGGCAATTTCTATTTAGGAGCCGAAGATGCATTCCGTCATTGATTTCTAAACAACAAGATAAACTAAGAATGATATAGTCGGCCACTAATCTATCACTGATTCCATTATAGCAACCTAATATCTATAAATTAGCGACTGAAAAATCAATCATCAATTAGCATTTTTTTATGTTGATTTCTCCAGCTGAAATGGATCAACTATATTCAACGGCTAAAATGGACCAACTAAATCAATGAATCAATAGTTGAAAAGGATCAATCGTCCACTCAATCAGCAGTTGAAAAAGATCAGCTCATCATCTATACTTTCCCTAAGCAGAAAAGCACTTAGTTTATCACATCACTCTTGCCAAATTTTTTATTTATAATCATGATAGAACATCTATAAACATGTATTTTTATACAATGATATAATGTAAAATGAGTTGCAAAAGATGTGGTTCAAACATGTAGCAAATCGATCAAGAATCAAAAGTTAACATAGAAGTCAAAAGTGACCTTATTCACCTTTTTAGTCATAACTCTTTCTACAGATGGAATATTAGCATAATATTAATACCATTAGAAAATAGACAAAAATGTATTTCCAATGGTATTTGGCACGTTGAAATCCAAGTTGAAATGGACAATGAGCTGGTGCTTAATCATTGCAAATCAAAAGAGCTCATAAATGACCTTTATCTATTTGATTGGTCATATCTCAAGCTACATATCAAAATTTTGAGATATTCAAGTTAGATTAGAAACTAGACATCTAGAAATTTCCAATAATAAATGGTATGTCAAAATCAGACTTTAAATGTGCCAGAACGAGCAAAAATTGTGTGAGAGATAGAAGTAGAAAATTGAGTCATATGAACAATGACGCATTATTGCTTCTGAGACATTTAAAATTCATGTGATGAATATGAGTGTAATTTCATTACTCATAGGATATGATAACATGTGTTTAGTTAAAATACTTGAATAGTGAGAAACATTATTTGGATATATTTAGAGCCACTTGAGCCTTTATTATTATTAGAGAACGTATCTTAGGCACTTAAACTATAACAATTTCAACAAGGGGATATCCAATTATTTTTTTTCTTTGTATTATTTTTATATTTTAAAATTCTTCTTTTTTTTTTTTTAATTTAAGTTTCTCAATATCAAATAAATTGAAGATAATATACAAACACATGAGTACAGATTTGAATTGTTAATTACAATCTAAGGGTGGCCACGGTTCCGGAACCGGCGGTTTCGGTTCTAAAAAAATTGGAACTGGAACCGAACAGAAAATTTTCGGTTTAGGTTTCGATTTGGAACCGAACGGTTCCGGTTCCGGTACGGTTTCAAAACCGACGGTTCCGATCGGTTTTCCGACCGGTTTTTCTGCAAATCGCATAATTTTAAATTTTAAATTTTGAAGACCAGTTTTCAAAATTTAATAAATTTGTGAAAGTTATTTCTAAAAAAAATACACCTAAATTTTTTCTGGCAAATCGCATAATTTTAAATTTTTAAATTTTGAAGACCAGTTTTCAAAAATTTAATAAAATTTGGTGAAAGTTAGTTTCTAAAAAAAATACAGCCTAAAAGAAATTAAAAATGCTGTCCAATTAACATTTTTTTTTTTTTTAGAGGACTTGAACTTAAATTTTTTTTTTTAAAAAAAAGTCCTTCAAACCGGAATTATTTTTTGTTTAAAAAAGTTTTGGAACATAATTTTTTAAAAAAAAGGGCTTGAACTTTTTTTTTTTTTTTTTAAATTAAGGTTGCCTACGTACTTCTTCGTTGGCCCGATCGGGGTTTGAGGAATTAAAGCCACGTAGTTCTTACTTACCTTAATATGAACAAGTTTCCACCCTTATACCAATTTCACCCCTTTTACCTTATTCGCTATTTGCACCACCGGTTGATGTTCCCGTTGAGGACCCATCGTATAAATCATATAAATCTTCATTTTGTTTTAGATTTTCTTGTGCTCTTAGTTCGGCCTTGCTCTAATCATCCACGCATGATTGTGCTTCTAATGAATCAAGTGTCATACGAGATCGTGTTTCATCAAGTATGTTTCCTCATTGACTAAAAGCTTGTTCAACAGCAACAGTGGAGACCAGATCTGCTAAAACTTATTTTGCAATTAAAGAAAGTATTGAAAATGTATTGGGGTGACGACTCCACCAATCTAAAATTGGAAAATTATCATCTACATAATCATCACCAAACTCAAAAGAAGTGGTTAGATAATTATCAAATTTAGAAAAAAGAAGTGGATTCTCTTGGTCTTTTTTGTCTTTGTAGTAAAACTGTCTTTTTGGTAGTAAAAACCCTGTTCAACAACACCAACACGCACTTGACTCTTTGTGTTGGAAATTGTTGAACTATTAGATTGAACAGAAATTAAAGAGTAGATGAAGGCTAAGGAAAATTGAACCATTCATTGATATAATTGCCCATAATAATTTTGGTCTAAGCTTCAATGCAAATACTTAACATCTATATTTAACACTACTTGTATATCAAGATTTTAACTACTTCATAATAGAATAGTCCAATATTCCATAAAAACATCGAATTTTAGGCATCTAGGAATCAAATACATAGCAACAGATAAAGGGGTGGTATATTTTTAATAAGATACCGATGTTTTTTCAGCTGAAAAAACACAATCTTTTTAATATAGCAATCAATTTTCATTGCTTGGCAGTGGCACTAACGAAATATTAATACACATAGGTAAAATAAATGAGATGTGGGATAAATAAACCCCTCTAAATTTATAGGTAGCACATTAAAAAATGTTTTAAAATATCTAAAAATTTTTGCATAAATATCCCGAATTTTGTGGATATAAATTATATCTTCAATATTATTAGTAGCAAGAAAAGCATGAATAATTCTTTATAAGCAAAAAGACTCGGTTTCAAATAATTCATATGTTGAATTCCAACGAGTTGGGACCAAATCCTTGGAAAACGTTTGGTCTTGTTGATTATTTTTCTTACAAAATTTTGCCCAACTCATCAAAACTGTAGGGAATGTCCCCATAAATAGTCGAAATAGCTTTTTAATTGGAGAAATGAAGAAACATAAGTCAAGAAGGTTTTTAAAACCATCTTGTACACATAATTTTAAAACGATGGGCATGCCACATCTTATCACTGAAAGAAAAATTTTTCACCAAATATTTTGGTTTCACGAAATATTTTGAAGTTCCATAATTGATTTAGTATTAGCAGGAGCATTATCCGAATCGAATTGAAAAAATTTTTTTTTGTCAACTTATATTCATCTGAAAATTGAAAGCATTATTTGGGCTATATATTATTTGCAGTTGTTTTAATCAATCAAAAAGGCACGAATGCAATAATTTCTTCTTTTGCAATTTTCCAAATCATCATCAATCCCAGATGACATCGTAATGCCCATATAAGAATGCATTTGCCAAATGATGCACTCTTGGTGCACAGTCAAATATCACAACAATTGAAAACACGAATTGTTCAGTTTGAGAAAAATAAAAGCTCTAACTCTTTTTTCCTTTTTAGTATAAAAGAAATAATAGTTGCAATTTTACAGTATTTCTGGCAACTCTTTTGGCAGAAGAATTTAAAGCCTTTTTGACAATATTTATTAGAACGCGTACTTTTTCACCAAAAACTAAAGATAAATTGTTTTCCATAGAAATTAAGCTTTTTCTGCTAATGTCTTCTTCTTTATATTTTGTTCGATATTGAAGATAAAGACAAGGTTAGAAGATCGCGGTCCGGAATTTGTCTGTTTGAAGACCGATCAACTCCTAATTTTTGTTGGATGTTTTGTCTCCAAATGCTTCCAAAATGATCCATAGCCGCTCGATTGTTTAAATTTATAAGATTTTCCACAATAATTGCAAATTACATCGAGCATTTTCTCACCTTTGAATTTTTTCGTGAAATGAATGGTGAATATGTCAGAACTTTGTCTTGCTCTTCCAACAATTTGTGCACATTGCTCTTGCTCTTGCTCTTCCTCTTCTTCTAATTGCTCATTATTAAATTCAAATTCTTGAGTTGGAATTTCCAAATTTTCATTTGGATATCCCTCAAAATTAAATTGGTTGGGAGTGAAATGAAAGATGTCGTTTGTAGGGATAGATGAATAGAATCGTCGTTTTGTAGGGATAGATGAATAATTGTGTTCTCAACCAATCTTTCCCTCTGCCGCTTACGTAGATTTGAGTTTCGTCCACCTTGCCAAACTGATATGATAATAAGATATAATTTGGAAAATGAATAATCAAATTAGAGAGAACAATAGAGAGATTGGTAGAGTAGAGAAGACGTAATATAGAGTAGACGTGTAGTAATAGTGGTAGAGACAGTAAGACGATTTTTTTGTGAGGAATTTGTACAATAGAAAAATGAAATGAGGTATTTATAATAAATTCTAAAAAATTAGTTTTTTTCCAAATACCCTTGAACACTAGCCGTTGTTTGATGTGCCGTTTATGGCTTGTTGGAAAGGGGTAATTAAGAGATTTTAAGATACAAAACAATTTTTTTGTTAAAAGAAAATTCTGACAGTTTCTACGCTAGAACCGCCAGTTCGAACGGCGGTAAGTGAACTGGTAACGGCTAGAACCGCCAGTTCGAACCGGTAGGAACTGGCGGTTCTAACCGGCTGGAGAACCTGTGGTTCCATCCGGTTCCGACCGGTTTGTGGAACCGCCGGTTTGCGGTTCCAACAAAACTGGAACCGGAACCGTAATATGGCCACCCCTATTACAATCAAACTGTTTTTTAAAATATATGAGATATTACATAGATATCTAATTTTTTTTAATATAATCTTTTAATGAACGACTTGTCTCTATTAGCATTCAATAACATTATTATGTAATCTCCAAGTATAAAAATTTATGAATACCTAGTAACATTTTTATTTTCTTCTATTGTGTTTGCAACCATATAATGACAATAACAAGTAAAAAAAAGAAAATCAATGAAATTTGCTCCAAGTATAAGACTCTTAAAGTTTTATTGCTTAACAATCAATCTTTGAAATTCTATACTCTGTTAGCAGTTCCCTCCTGTTGGTTTTCTTTGTTGAGGGCTTTACATGCTTGGAATGCAACTGTTGTAGTATTACCTCAATATTCACTGACTTTCCATCATTAATCAAGTCCTCATTATTCACGTCTTGCTTACCATTGGGAGTATCATTATCATTCTAGCAGTCGGCCTTGTTGACAAATGAGCTAGTTTCCATAATAGGATTTTACAAAAGTTATTTCCTAACTCCATTGCTAGTGTCTACTGCCACTTTGACCTTGATTACATATTTAAAAGGGGACGCTCATAACTTCTCGTTGAAAGAAAGTTACAGCTGATCAATAAATCTTGATAGCCTCGCAAAGCGGGCAAATCTTGTTATGTTATTTTCATATAATTGCATGAATGCATGATGTTCAAATCTTGTTATGTTATTTTCATATAATTGCATGAATGCATGATGTTTTTATATATTTTACGTTTGTTCGTGTTGTTTTTTGTTTCAAAGTAATTTTCAGGAACACAGTTGGAGTAAAGGAATGAAAAAGATTGCTTTATACAAAGAAGACCAAAACAAGTTGAAAAAAATGGAAGAAATCCTTAATCCAGCCTTCGCGCCGCAAAGCAAGTCGCAACAAATAAAATGCCCAAAGTCGTGAGCGCTACTTGAGGTCGCTCGCGCAACCTACACCCAGAAAAGACAAGTCACGAGCGCGACATTCACATGCGTGGGCGCGAGAAGCACTCTTGAGAGTCAGAAGGTTTGCAAGCAGAAGTCGCGAGCGCGACATCCATCTGCGCGGGCGCGAAAAGCACTTTTGAGAGGCAGAGACATTTGAAGCAGAAGTCGCGAGTGCGACCTTTATCCTCGCGAGCGCGAGTCGAGATTTCCAGGAGACGTAATTGCTACCTTTTCATCAAAAATACATATCTTTCCATGCAAGGGTCGGGACTCTTCCCAAGAGAAGTCACCTCGAGCACCTTTTGGCCAACCAATCACCACCAAAACCATCATTCTCCTCCTAATAAATAGCAATCAAAGTGAAGCAAGAAGGATGATTTGATTTCATATTGAGAGTAGATTCAGAAAAAGAAAAACTTAGATTGTATGTAGGAGAAAGTGTGATAGTAAGTAACCTATAGAACAAGTTGATGAGATCACTTGTTATTGATTATGTGCCAAGAACATCAAGAAGTTCCTCGAGGTGTGACGCCTCCGGAGAGCCTTGAGTTAGGATTACTTCTTTCTCTTGTTTTGATAGACTTGTTGTATGTTGTTCTTTTTTTTTCATAAACTCATTCTATGCAAAGCAACAATTTCAAAGTGGAGCCATACAATAAAAATTCCTTTTAAGATATCTTTTGATTCCTTTGTTTAATGCAAGGTTACTAAATTATATTCTCAGAAGGAAATAGTTTAGTAAAGATCAAAGAAGATTTAATTCATTTGAGTGAATTCTACATATGCATATTTCACGTTATTCTGTTTAAAGTGAATATCTGTCTTATTGAAATAATCAAAGAATAAGAATTATGTTTAATATTTAACAAGATAGGGGTTTATTATAAGTAGAAATAACATATAATAGATACGTATAATTCTATACTGAGAAGTTGAAGTATATCTTACCATATGTAATTAAAGAATTCTTATTATATGTTACAAGCTTTTGCATTAGGTTACAAGCTTTTGCATAGAAAGGGAAAATTCTGTGTATGATTAATTATTCTAAGTATCTTACTACACACTTATCTTTAGAGTTAATTACACATTAGATTTAGTATAAAAAGAAATTACTCACTTCTGTATTCATATTCCTGTAAACACATCGTTAAGAGTAAAGTAGCAAGTGAACTCAACCCGTTCCTCGTAGGATCGATCTTTTATTATTACGTTGCGATCCGTATACTTGCGGGAACTCAAAAGAGACGCAACAAGTTTTTGGTGCCGTTGCCGGGGAACGGTGTTCTGTCATTTAATGAAATATTCTTATATGTGATTTACAGTTCATTTTAATTAAGATACTTACTTCTTATTGATTCAAAATTTTGCAGGAACACATAAGTTGCATACCCCATTTGCCAAGTACCAGATCTTCAAACAGTGAATTAGAGGATTATCAGCCTGAGATTGAACAGTTTCTTTCACAACAAAAGAAGAAAAAGAAAAGAAGAAATTCAAGTGGGTGATTGGAATCCGCCACAGAGGTTGATGACTATGAGAGGTTGATGGACTTTGTTACTCCAAGTTTAAATGGTTCACAAAAGGGAGTAGTACGTCCACCGGTAAATGCTAACCAGTTTGAGATTAAACCTGCTGTATTACAAATGCTTCAAAATAGTGTTCAGTTCTACAGATTACCAAATGAAGATCCTAACTCACATATAGCCAGTTTTCTTGAAATCTGTGATACATTCAAGATGAATTCAGTGCTAGCAGATGCTATCAAATTACGTCTATTTCCTTTCACATTGAAAGATAAGGCAAAAGCTTGGTTGAATTCATTACCACCAAACTCTATCACTACTTGGGAGAACAACTAGGCCCAAGCTTTCCTGTCTAAAATACTTCCCCACTAGCAAAACCGCTGGAGGCTTATTAAAGAAATAACCTCATTCACCCAACATGAAAATGAATCCCTATATGAGGCATGGGATCGCTATAAAGAACTTCAATGAGTTTGCCCACACCATGGCATTCCCTAAAATATATTGATTCAAACCTTTTACAATGGGGTTAATCCTTCTCCAAGAGGTACTATAGATGTTATGGCAGGAGGGTCATTAATGAAGAAAACTACTAATGATGCAATTGAGTTGTTGGAGGAGATGGTTAACAACAACAGCATATGGCCAACCGAAAGGGCTCAAGTAAGTCATTCCAATGTTAATCATGGTCCTTCTTCTTCTTCTTCTTCAAATAATTCAGTTAAGAAAGTACATGAGTGCATGTGAATTAGATCCCTTAAAACTATGATGGCAAGCACAGATTTCTGCTCTTGTTCATTATAAAATTGATAAATTTAAACATAAATAAATCAACATCTTCTTATTTTGTGACAATGCGGTCAAAATGGGCATGTTGTCAAATTGGAAGTGTAATTATAAGCAATTCCGGTATGGAGGAACAAGTGAATTATTGTCCCAAGGACAAGTCGCGGTCCATATTCGAATACTTATAATGCTTTGAAAAATCGTAATTATCATAATTCTTTGGAGAAACCATGATTAATCAAGATAGGGCAATCGGTTAGTCAATTCTCAAGATAGACTAGACAATTGACTAGTAAAATTGATAAATTTTTGGAGGGAATTAACCCAAAAGATGGGAGTAGTCAACCAAAAGATGAGTAGTCAAGATGATAGTTTTAAATGGTTAGAATCGAAGTTTGACAAGTTATTCAAAAACCATTCATCATCCATACATAATTTGGAGGTACAAGTAGGGCAGCTTGCAAATGCTATTTCCTCACGTCAAGTGGGAAATCTTCCTAGTAATACAGAAAAAAATCCTAGGGAAAATATAAGTGCCATTGCCTTACGAAGTGGAAAAATAGTAGATAAAATAGTTCCTTTGGGTATTGATGCTAATGTTTTGAATAATACAACTGTGGAGCCGGTTTGTGAACCGAGCATTGAAGTAAATAGTGCAGGATCAAGAGAACGAGAAAGAGGAAAGGACAAGGAGAAGGATAATGTTAAAGCTTATCAATCTAGGCCACCTTTTCTGCAAAGGCTCAAGAAGCAAGAGCAAGATAAGCAGTTCTTAAATTTTATTGATAAATTGAAAAATTTGCATATCAACATGTCACTCATGGAAACTATCACACAAACATGTCACTCATGGAAGCTATCACACAAATTCCAAACTATGGTAAGTTCCTTAAAGAATTGATCTCGAAGAAACGTAGTTGGGAAGATGTATCAACAGTCACCCTGACTGAGGATTGTAGTTCCATAATCTCAAGTCAGTTACCTACTGAACTCAAAGATCCAGGGAGTTTCATTATACCATGCAAATTAGGTAAAGTAGATTTTCCTAGATGCCTTTGTGACTTAGGAACAAGTATTAATTTGATGCCATTATCTCTCTTTAAGAAACTGGGATTAGAAGATGAAGTTAAGAGAACTAATATGGTTTTACAACTTGCTGACCAAACTATTAAAAGACCCTATGGTATCATTGAGGATGTACTTGTGACTGTACTTGTTAAGGTTTGACAAATTTATTTTCCAACTTGATTTGTCATACTTGATTTGTTTATTGATAAAATTGTCTTCTTATTTTAGGAAGACCATTATGACAAGGAGGGCATTAATTTATGTTCAGGAAGCGAAAATTAGTCCTTAGGATAGGTGATGGATTGTTATTTGAATTCCATATAGACCAAAGCTACGAAAATATCCTATGGTATGAGGGAAAATTGCATGAGGATTGACATAGTTGATGCAATGCATACAAGGAAATGTTTTACCCTGGAAAATAGTTGAAAAATTATGAGGAAGAAAATGTCCAAAATTGAAGAAGAGGAGTTTTATAAATTTAAGACTGAAATGTTTACTTAGGAGCATGAGCCTTTGCCACCATCAATTTGAAAAGTCCACCAATAGTAGACCTTAAGATTACCAAGTCATTTACGGATATGCTTTTCTTAGGTAAAGATCACCCACACTTCCTAAATTGTTTCAACAATTAACTGTAGATCAAGAAAATGGACTTGTTAAAATGTTAGAAAATATGGATTAAGAGTATAGGGATGGCAAATTTTCTGACCTTTAAAGGGATAAAGTCCAAATCGGAGTCATGCATTACATAACTCTTGAAGATGCGACATATAACCTAAGGGCAGAAAGACAAAGGGAGACTTAATCCTAAGTATGAAAGAAAGTAGTGAAGAAAGAAATTATCAAGTGTTAAATGCAGGAATAAATATACCCAATTTCAGATAGCAATGGGTAGTCCAATTCAATTGTGTGCCTAAAAAGGGAGGAATGGACTGTGGTAAAAAATGAAATGGTGAACTAAATTCCCTACTAGGACCACTCAGGTTGGAGGGTATGTATTGATTATAGGAAAACTCAATTCAGCTAACAGAAAAGATACATTTTCCATTTACCATTCATAGATCAAAATGTTAGAAAAGAATTGCTGGTCATGCTTTTCTTTGTTTTCTCAATAGTATCTGGATATTTTCATTATTTATATCTTTCCGAATGACCAAGAGAAAACCACATTACTTGTCCCATTTGGTACATTTGCATATAAGATGCATGCCTTTTGGATTATGCAATGCACCTGCACATTCAAGTTGCATGACCACGATTTTTAATGACTACAATAGAGGATTATGGATGTATTCATGGATGACTTTCTGTTTATGGTGATTCATTTGAAAAGTTGTTTGGAAAAATTTAGATCTTGTATTGTCAAGATTGTGAAAGTGCTAACTTGGTATTTGAATTAGGGAGAAGGAATGCCAACTTTATGGTGGACGAGGGCATTGTTAGGCATAAAATAAGTTAAGGAAGGGAATCCATACAGATAGGGGCAAAGATAGAAGCCATAGAAAAGTTACCTCCTTCCTACTACGGTTAAAGGTATTAAGATCTTTTCTAGGCCATGCAGCGGTTTTATGGTTTATAAAAAATTTCTATCATTTGCTAAACCTCTAAACTTAACTTACTTGTAAAGATGCCATCTTTGATTTTTCTCCAGGAATTTGTTTTAGAGCTTTTTAATACTTTTAAAAGAATGCATTTAATAAGTGCACCTATTTATGGGCAAACCCAATTGGGATTACCATTGAAATAAATGCTGTGATGCTAGTGATGTTGCTGTTTGGTTGTGTTTTAGGCCCAAAGACATTGAGAAAAAGTTGCATGTTGATATTACTATGCTAGCCATGTTCTAACTAGTACTCAAATGAATTATAAACAACTTACTGAGAAAGAAATTTGGCTGTGGTATATTGCATGTTGATAAATTCATATCATATTTTATTAGGAAGCCAGGTCATAATCTTATACTGATTCATTTCTGCATTTGAAATACCTTTATTTGCTAAGAAAGATGCAAAACCACCGTCTTATTCGATGGGTATTATTATTTGCAGGAGAATTTGACATTGAAATTAAGGACAAGAAAGGGTTCTTAAAATTAGTTGTTGTCATTTATCACGTCTGGGAAAATGAAGAAGGACCAATAAGGAAGAATCTACAATTATAAATGAAAGTTTTCCGGATGAGAATTTAATGTTAGTACAACATGTTCATGCACCTTGGTATGCTGACATTGCAAATTTTCTAGCTTCTAACATAATACCTCCAGATATGAATTATGCACAAAGAAAGAAGTTCTATGCAGATGCTAAAAATTACTTATGGGATGAACCATTCTTATTTAAGATATGTATGGATGGTATGATTAGAAGGTGTGTAGGGGAAACAGAAATACAAGATATACTTATGTATTGTCACTCTAGTCCATATGGAGGGCATTATGGAGCGAATAGAACTGCTTCAAAAGTTTTGGAAAGTGGCTTTTATTGGCCTACTCTATTTCAAGATGCACGTATATTTGTCTCTCATTGTGACAGGTGTGTTCTTCATTGTGACAGGTGTCAAAGTGTGGCCAACATAAGTCGGAAAGAATGAAATGCCTTTATTTCCAAATACTGGAAGTAGAATATTTTGATTTATGGGGGAATCGGATTTATGGGGGGGGGGGGGGACCCCCATTCCCCTATTCACAAGGTAAAAGTTATATCTTAAGTAGGCTATTGTCGACTATTGTTTCAAATGGGGTGGGAAAGCACAAGCTGTGTCACAACAACGCCAAACAGAAGTGGTCAAATTCTTAAAAGCACTATTTACCAGATTTGGAGTTTCCAAGAGCAATTATAAGTGACGTAGGTACGCACTTTTTAATAGATCTTTTTGAAAGCCTTTTGAGGAATTATGGAGTACACCACAAGGTATTCACCCCATATATCCGACAAAACTAGTGTTAATGGGAAATTTCAAATCCGTGAGTTAAGTGGATTTTGGAAAAAAGTGGATTTTGGAAAAAAATGTCAATTCATCCCGAAAGGATTGGTCACTTAAACTCGATGATGCACTCTGGGCATATAGAACGGCATTTAAGACACCAATTGGGATGTCTCCTTACCGTCTAATTTATGGAAAGGCATGTCATCTACCCTTAGAATTAGAGTATAAGGCATACTGGGCAATAAGGTCTTTGAATTTTGATTTGAGCAAGGCTGGCTACAAAAGGAAACTTCAATTAAATGAACTTGATGAGATCAGATTATTAGCATATGAAAATGCCAAGTTGTATAAAGAAAGAACTAAGAAATGGCATGATAATCAGATTCAAATCAAATCATTTAAAGAAGGAGACAAAGTAAGAATGGAGGACAAAGTGTTATTTATTTAATTCAAAAGACTAGCCTAATTTCCTTGGAAAAATTTGAAATCAAGATGGAGTGGACATTTGAGGTGATCAAAGTTTCAGATTTCATTGGAGCATAGGGAGTTGAAAAATTTCTCTTTAATTGGTTCCCATGTTTATTGGTCAATGGACAGAGGTTGTTGAGCTTTATTTGGGTACTAAAAATAAATGATCCCACCCACAGTAACATTTTGAATTCAAAAATAGGTATGTATAATATCAATAACTAATTAATATACTTTGTTATTATAACTTATTATTTGATTATTTGTTTTTTTTAAAAAAAAATTGTGATAATTTAAAAAAGTCAACTTTCTTTGCCTTATCAACTTCTTTGCCTTAGTTCAATGTTTTGATCTCTACATGTTGATTTGTTTGTATTTTGCTTGTTGAAATAGAAGTCTTGAATAATATACCATGATTTAAGAGATTTAAATGCTAATATGAACTTAAGTATTAATATATTACATATGACATATTGAAATTTTAAAATAGCAAATTTTAATCTTTAGTTAACTATCTAGACATTATCTTTTGTTTTTGAGAAGCTTGAATCCTAACTTGAATGAAGAATAGGAAGAAAATGGAAATTAAATACTTGTATGTTTCAAGTCAATAAAGGATGAAGGTATGTTAAAGAGAGAAAAATATACGATAGAGGGAATAACAGAAAATCCGTTCCAAAGTGAAGTGGTATGGAGCATAAAATGCAACCACAAAAGAAAAAGAAAAGAAAAAAAAACATACATATATATATATATATATATAAAGGCATAAAATGCAACCACAAAAGAAAAAGAAAAGAAAAACATATATAAAGCAAATAAAGTGGTATGGAGCATAAAATGCAACCACTTAGTGAGATAAAAAAAAAAATAGATTACCTAAAAATGCCTTGAGATGAGAAAAATGCAACCACTTAGTGAGATAGAAATAAGATTATCTAAAAATGCCTTGAGATAAGAAACAATACATGTATGCTATCTTAAGTACTTCCTATTCTTTGCATTCTAAGGATGGAGGATTGCCTATCTCATATCTTAAAATGACTAGATTTCTTCTACTTTAGATTTTTGTTTGCTATATGAAAATTTTTTTCATGTCATATTCATTTACACTACTTTGTTCATAAATACATAAAATCTCTTATCTTTGGTAGATTACTTAAGAAGTCTAAATCAATGAATAAAAACAAACATGATCAACATGAAGTTCAAAAAGAAGGATGAATATTGAATATTTTGCTTAGGGGACAAGCCAAAGAGACATAAGTGTGGGGGAATTGATAGCCTCGCAAAGCAGGGCAAATCTTGTATATGTTATTTTCATATTAATTGCATAATGAATGCATTGATTTGCATGAATGCATGATGTTTTTATATATTTTACGTTTGTTCGTGTTGTTTTTTTTTTCAAAGTAATTTTCAGGAACACAGTTGGAGCAAAGGAATAAAAAAGATTGCTTTATACAAAGAAGACCAAAACAAAATGAAAAAAATGGAAGAAATCCTTGATCCAGCCTTCGCGCCGCAAAGCAAGTCGCAACAAATAAAATGCCCAAAGTCGCGAGCGCTACTTGAGGTCGCGCACGCAACCTACACCCAGAAAAGACAAGTCGCGAGCGCGACATTCACATGCACGGGCGCGAGAAGCACTCCTGAGAGTCAGAAGGTTTGCAAGTAGAAGTCGCAAGCGCGACATACATCTGCGCGGGCACGAAAAGCACTTTTGAGAGGCAGAGACATTTGAAGCAGAAGTTGCGAGCGCGACCTTTATCCTCGCGAGCGCGAGTCGATTCCAGAGACGTAATTGCTGCTTTTTCATCAGAAATAATATCTTTTCCATGCAAGGTCGGGAACTCTTCCCAAGAGAAGTCACCTCGAGCACCTTTTGGCCAAAACCATCACCCATCATAACCAACATCATTCTCCTCTTCTATAAAGAGCAATCCAAGTGAAGGAAGAAAAGATCCAGATTCAGATTCAGAAAGATATTCAGACTTAGATTGTATTTCATATATTAAGTATAAAAATAGAGAAGTGTGATAGTAGTACTTAGAAGTAAGTTGACGAGAGTCACTTATTATTGATTGTTCCAAGAACATCAAGAAGTTCCTCGAGGTGTGACGCCCTCCGGAGGCTTGAATTTGATTACTTCTTTTTCTTGTTTTTATAAACTTGTTGTATGTTATTCATCATAACTTTTCTATACAAAGCAACAATTTCAATTGGTATCATTCAATAAAAGTTCTTTAAGTTATCTTTTGATCTTTGTTTAATCAAGGTTACTAACTTGAATTATTTTCTCAGAAGGAAATAGTTTAGTAAAGATCAAAGAGATTTAATTTAATTCATTGAGTTGAATTTACATATGCATATTTCACTTATTTCTGTTAAAGTTAAATCTGTCTTACTAAAATAATCAAAGAATAAGAATTAGGTTTAAGAATTAACAAGATAAGGTTTCTATTATAAGTAGAAATACATATAATAGATAGTATAATTCTATACTGCGAAGTTGAATTATATCTTACCATATGTAATTAAAGAATTCTTTATTGTATGTTACAAGATTTTGTATAGAAAGGGAAAATCCTGTGTATGATTAATTATTCTAAGTATCTTACTACACACTTATCTTTAGAGTTAATTAAACATTAGCTTTAGCATAAATAGAAATTAATCACTTCTGTATTTCTGTATTCTGTGAACCCCTCCCCCAAAACATAGGCATATGAATTAAGAGTAAAGTAGCAAGTGAACTCAACCCGTTCCTCATGGGATCGATCTTTTATTATTACGTTGCGATCCGTATACTTGCGGGAACTCAAAAGAGACGCAACAATTCTCGATCCCTCCAATTCATTATAATGTTTTACAGTGTGCTCGCACCTACACAATAGTAGCAAAAATTTGGTAGGCCTTTAAACTTCATCTTGGTTTGAACTAGTTTAGACCTCGACGTCAGTGATATGTTTTTCACTAATGCTTTTTGTAAATCTCATAGCACCCAGAATCAAATGGACTTACCCCAGACTTTATCATTTTCTTCTTACCATTGGAGAAACGTCTCGAGCATATTATCAACTTTCTTTGTCACACCTTACCTTACTGTAAGATATGGCATGTCGCCCGTAATATACTTAATAAGCACTTAAGCCTTATAAATGCTTACTAAGTATACTACAAGGCTTACTAAAAGTATACTACAAGGGAACTATAATACTGTTGATTCAAATTCATTTTAATCTCCTTATAAGAAAAAGTAGAATTTTTAATTTATTAAAAAGTAAAACTCCTTTTGGTTCTTTCAAAATCTGTTATCACAAATGTATTTTTTTTTTTTTTCCGTAAAATTTTACTAACATATGATAACATAACTTCCATTAAACTCAATATGATTTCTTAAACATCAATATATTAGCCAAAAACATAAAAATGGTCCATAACCCATAAAGCCCATTGGATGGGTTTAATTACATACTGAAATACCTTTCAACCACCTTAGATACATAATAAGAAATTCATACAACATAATTAACATGTAATCTGCCAAATTATACATAGATGTTCTGTTTAATGTTTAATACATCATACATAATTCCAAAAGAAGTCAAATATACAATAGCTACATCAGTAGCATACTATCTTACAAGCACAAACGATCTTCTCTAGTTTCCTTTTTCACTTGCCTTTTCCTGCGACATAGCACAAAAGCAACTATCGCTAAGCATTTTGCTTAGTGGTGTACTATTTATAAAATAACACAAATTTATCAAATCAATTCTTTATTGAATAAATGAATCATAAGTCCATAAACCCACCAATGTTTAAAGGAAATAAGAAACAAAAACAATACCATTTAAAATCACGAATTCATAATGTAGTTCCCTTTACAAAGCTTTTTATAGAAATCAATTCCGAGGGCATCAGTGTTCTAATGTGCACACTAGACCTGCTATCATACCAACCTCATCGTGATATGATTTCAACAGAAGAGGGAGCAATCTACAACCTCAACATGGAGGGAAAATTTCACAATCAATCATATATCATCTAGCGATGATATCCATAATTCAATCGATCGTAATATCCACAAACTTCCAACAAATGAAGTGATATTCGGGTAATGAACCATGTCTATATCGGGCGAAGAACTTTTAAACCATTTCATTCAATGTTTAATAATATTAAAATCCACTGGGGCAACATTTCCATTTCGCAAACACTACTAAAAAATCATTCCAGTCATGGCCACCCCTCATAAACTAACAGTTTATCAATTGCCAACTATCAATTGGCCAACATCCTTCTCTTTCAATGTATAAGAATTATAAAATTTATTTGCATGTGTCATTAGGTCGTATGATTTCAAAATAAGCTTTATTCTTTAAAAACGTATGAAATCATTTATGATTCATAAAGTAAATCCAATGAAAATATTTTGCAAAATCAAAATCATTTTGTTTAAATAAAAGTAGGAAAGGCATAGTACACTAACCTGAGCTAGAAGGCTCCCCTAGCCTTTTTCCTCAAGTAACCACCCTCTCCTCTGTTAAGATACGCTTTGCTTGGTCAACCAGTTTAGATATTCATTCTGCAGATATTGAAAATCATGTGTAATCATTTTCAAACTGCTGCAGATTGTTCTCGTTTTGGTTAAGCTTCAGTATATTTCTCCTTAGTATTAGGAACTAACTTCCATTGAGTGTATTTAAATATCTGTAACCTATTGTTATTATTTTACCCGAATATATAACAGATTAAAAAACATCTTCCTCTGTTTGTACATGGTATCAGAGCAACCATGGTTGACACCAATACTTCAATTATCTCTCCCAACAGCCATGCCCAGCAGTCCTTTTCTGTCAAACTCAAAAACAACAATTATCTAGCTTGGAAAACACAGTTCCAACCTCTCTTAAATTATCATAACCTCAATCATCTCATTGATGGTTCTTCCCCGTTTCAGCCAACATTTTAGAGTTACATATACCTGTAAAATTTCAAATAATTTTATAAAGCTCATTTGAATTTTCAAAATGAAACATAATTATAGAATCTGAACTTCCAGTTTTTCTCATGCTGAGCAGCCTGCATTGATTTTATTATAACTTCCAATTTCCTTTTATCATGGCCTTTTCCCTTTTACACGACTCCACATCTCAGCCTATCTCATATATTTCATGAATTTTTGAAGTTTCATTTGCTTAGTCAAGACAGGTTTCAATTACAGAAGCTGAAAGTTCAGAACAGCCCAACTGTAAACAGGTCCATGCATGATATGTTTTGCTTAATTGCCATTCTAATCTCAATTCCAGCACAATTCACATGCAATTCAACTCTTCTATTACTTACGATAACATCATAATATAAGATATAAGAATCCCTAGGTCATGGCATATCAACAAATACAAACTTCAAAATCATCCTCTTGGTGAATTTGCAAATTAGACTTTGAATTCATGCATACTAGTTTCACCTCATCTTAAATCAACCTTAAACTCATAGTCTAATCACTTCATCTTCACCAAATCAGAATGAACAAGCAAGCACCTCACTTCAAAGTTCATGGAATTCACAAAATTTAATCCATAGAAAAAGAAAGGAGGAAGTGAAGAAGTAACTAATCTTTTCTTAGAATTACTTGAAAATTCCTTGATTTTCACGCTCCTTTTTGCTTAGATTTGTAATCAAAAACTCTCTCTTCTTCTTCTTGACACAAACGTGAGCTGTAAAATGGGTGGCAAGAATGGCATGGTTACTCATCCACCTTCTTTCATAATCAAATATATACTAAACATTATTAAAAATTCCTTCCATGTCCTTTAAATGAAAATTGCACTATAATCCTCCCTTTTGTTTCCCTTCATCTTTGGCACTCTAATCTTTTTAATCACTTCAACTTTAGTTCCTATAGGTATCAACCAAGTGTATTTATATATTTTTAACCCCACTTAAGAAAGTTCATACTGAAATTACCGGTTTTCCGGGCTTGTCCGGTAAAATCGTACTTTTCCTAAGAAGTCATGTTCTCTTTAACTCATTTTTGATTTCCCTTTAATCTTTCAATTGATTTTGTAATCACATTAACTTACCATTTAATTGATATTCACATCCTCAATATCTTTCTAGTGTTTCCAGTGTTTCCCATTATTCTAAGTTTTCCTTTCATTCGGATAACCGAATTCATCGAAAAAGCTAGAATAGCAGGAACTACAAAGTTGAGGATATTACATTCTTAGCCACTGTCAGTTGCATTCCACGTAAAGGAAGGTCATAAACCCTAACCCAAAAAAGGAACATGATTAAATTCCATGGAGGATGGTTGCTCATCACTTTTAATCTCCTTTAACACATTTTTATCAAAGTGCCATGGAGAATTGTCAAGAACAAAGTGATAACCCTACCATTGGTTAAACTGGAATAAAAATACATCTTTAGTCCACTCTCTCCCTATAAGACCATTTTTCGGTTTCCAGACCCTTGTCATCCTATCTAGAAGTGCAAACTTGTTGTAAGGTTGATTTGTCCACAAGTTTGTTGCAATACTTAAACTAATTCTAGGATTATCAATCTCCAATTTCAAATCATGTAGTACTAGATCGACTTTCGCACTCTGAGAAGTCATACTAGCTGCTCTCTCCTCTCGATTCATCATCAAAACCACAACCGCACCAAACCCTAAGTTTAAAAGAGATTGTCACTTGTAAATCAAATAACCTGGGTTTAATTATAAATTTGGTGTCTGGACTTTGTAAAATATTCTATTTTGCTGTCTCAACGGAAAACGTTTGCAATCAAGTATTTGAACCCATTAAAAATTTTCAATCAAGTGTCGCTTACTTACGTGGTATGCCGAAATTCCATTCAAGTGTCACCAAGCCCTAGATCGAATACTTGATTATAAACATTTTCCATTGAGACACCAAAATAAGATATTTTACAAAGTCCAGACACTAAATTTATAGTTAACCCAATAACCTGAGAAAAGAAAACCCAAAACAAAAGGAAACAAGAAGTGAAAAATAATAAAACCAGACTTAATAGGAAAAAAGGAAAAGAGAAAAAATAAGAAGGAAAGCCAAAAAAAAAAAAAAAAAAAAAAAATAAGAAGGAAAAGCCAAAAAAAAAAAAAAAAAAGGAAAACAAAGTGAAACACAGTGAATCGAGGAACCTTAGGAGGAGAAAGAGAAAAAAAAAAAAAAAAAAAAAAAGGAAAACAAAGTGAAACACAGTGATGCGAAAACCTTAGGAGGAGAAAGAAGACGCTGGAGAAAAACCAAACCCTAATAAGACACAGTAAGAAACCATAAAACCCTGACAAAGGAGATAAATTGTGTCGCAAGAAATGAAGACCTAATCTCATGTTGAGATAACCCTAAACTCTCACGTTGAGAGAACAATGATTTAAATCAGTTGTATTGATTGATAAGTGATGATTTACAAAATATAAAGAGTCTATTTATTGTATTACTATAACCTATCCGAAATATATTTACAAATAGAATTTGAATATAAGTAAAATCAAAAAAATAAACTTAAAGCAAGATAAAATCTTAATAAAGGCCAAAATCAAGATAAAATCACAATTCTATTCTGATTCACTTATTTATCAATTAAGAAGAATTATTTAAATAATATACAACTATATTGGATCCACTTCTCATGATGTCATGCTGTCCATTTGAATCACATTTTTAGATGTTAACACTAATAATATACTCCTTTAATTTGGAGCCGAGACAAGGGATTAAGGGGAGCTTTGGCTCCATAGAATACAAAATTCTTTTGAATTTCGTTTTACAAAATAGTAGTATAATAGTTTTTTTTGTTTTAAATTACTTCTTAATCTTTGAGAATTTTTTTTTTCTCAAATTTAATTCTACCTCTGTCCCTACCTCTTATAATTATAATATAGAAACTAGAATTTATGATTTTAGAATAACAAACTTAAAAATAATGTATGGCCAAATATATAAATTCATCTCTGAATTTTGTTATATTAATTTTGTGGTACTCTCAACATTGACACAGACTTATTTTACTTCTAAAATTATGAATTTTGTTAACATTACACACTATTCCATACTAATAACAATAATTTTTAAGGTTTTTGAATTTCATATGCAAAGAATAATTTAATATATGATTAGTATAACTTTTAGAATAATAGTTTTTATATTTTTCAATGATTTACTAGATGTTTAATTGATTTAGTTTTACAGATTGAAGTGCTCAATAAAATGAAATGTTATAAGTTGAAGTGTTTGATAGGTTAAAATAAAAATTGAGACCTTAAAGGTACCATAAAATTAAAATAATAAAAATATGAGTGAATTTATACATTCTGAGGATAATGTAAGGATGATAAAAGTAAGTTGTAATTAGGGATGGCAATAGGTAGGATTCAGGTCGGGTAGTATAGTACCCATACCCAAATTCAATTTTATCCTCAATCCTTATACCCTATCGGGTAAGGAATGCTATACCCATCCAAACCCAAAGGGTATGGATATACCCACGGTTACCCATTATCCGTGGGTGGCCATGGGTATCCATTACCCACGGATATCTATTTATCTACAGACTTATACTTTTTAAAAATTAAATTATATTGAATTGAAAAAATTAAAATATTTAGATGATTTATATAATACATAAAAAAATGTAAAAATTAAATTAATATATACATAAAGGCTCCAATACTTATAAATTAAAATTTTAGTTCTAAAGTTGTTCTTCTTATTATAATACTTCACTCAAATGTAATAGTTGTAGAGTATTCAAGTGTAATTATAATAAAAATCAATTAATAGAATAATTAAAAATATCATATAACAAAATTATTAAATGTAAAATAATATTATGTGAACACTGTAAATCACCTTTCCAAAAAAAAAAAAAAATAAATGTAAAATAAATATTATGTGAACACTGTAAATCAACCTTTCCAATAAAAAAAAAAAAAACTCTAAATCACTATTATCCATTATGAATTTTCTACTTGCATTATTTAAAACCTTGAAATTGAAATACAAATATTAGAAATAAATTTAAATTTCAAAATCTAAAATTTTAAAAAATTTTGATCAATTAAATTAATATATGAAAACTAGAGTGAAATTATTTTGCACTAAAATTTTAAAAATTTGATCAATTCAAATTAATATATGAAAACTAGAGTGAAATTATTTTGCACTAGACGACATTAAATTAAAAGTAAAATTATAATTTCTATAAATAATTTATTACAAGTAACCCAATTTATTAAAACCTATTATAAAATAATAGAAAAATAGAGAGAGAAGTAAAGAGAGAATAGAGAGTGCGTTTATTATTGATGAGAAGCCACATATATATAATTACATAAATGGAACCCTAATAAAATTTTACACAAATTAGGAATATAGAGTTCGCAATAATTAAGAATACAGACTTTTAGTCCATATAGGACATTCACTTATTTCATAACACTCCCCTTTAGATGTCTATTTTTCAAAGAATATGCCTCGTTAAAACCTTACTAAGAAAAATCTTGTGGGAAAAAAATCTTAGTGAACGAAAAATAGTATATTATTATTTTCTTAAATACGCGTTGAAATACTACCTCATTAAAAACTTTTACTAAGAAAAACCCAGTGGGAAAAAAAATCTTAGTTAAAGGGAAAAAGAGTATAGTGCGTATTTAGTCCTCTCATGTTAGTTATAATATAACTCATATATATCATGCCATGGAGATATCAAAATACATATTTAACTCTATTCAATTTCTTCATTTTCAAGAAAAACTATATCTTACAAATAAAATTTATAAAAATGCTTATATCTAGTCATATGACTGGCAAGATACATTAGCGTCTTTATTATACTAAAATATGATACTTCATGACTAATAAATTATTCGTAATTTTCTCAAAGTTAAAAAATAATCATTTTCTTATCAAGTGACCTCAAAGCCATTGGGATTCATATAAAATCATTTTAATAACTTAGTCATATATATGGATTCATAGATAAAATTTCATTTATGAAATGCTCAATCTTCATGCTGAGATAAAATTTTACATTCCCAATATCTTTCATCTAAAATTCTTCCTTTAAGGAAACTATAATCTTTGGGAACTTTTCAGGAGTTTCAATAATGTTCATGAACCAAATATTGATAAATTCATATTCAAAATCTCTTTGCAAAAAATTCATGAACATAAAATGGTATCATTATAATATTCTTTCAACAAATATTCATTAATCAAGAGATCACCTTACTCGTAATAGTATATAAAGTAAATATCAAAGTATGAAAACATGTGACTTTCAACAAAAGAATATAATAAATGCAATATAATCATAATATAATATAATATTTTCTTAGTCATAAATATCATTAATGCAATTATACTATATGTATTGAAAATTCTTTATTCCGAATTGAAATCTTAAATATATTTCTCGGGGTCTTGATTTGCTTGCTTCAAGCATTTTTTTCAATATTTCATAGATATCATTATCTATTAATCCATATGGAGCTCTTTAATATCAGTTGAATAAATTTCTCGAGAATTTAACTTTATGTTTCAAACAACTAGAAACTTTCAGGGATTTTCATATAGATATCTATAAAGTTAGCATATAAATAGGTAGGCATTAATTCATTAGACGCATTTCGAAATTTCATACATTGCCAGACTAATCAAATATCAAATTATACTTGTATCCACAATATAAGGATATTTATCCTCATAATCAACGCTAGTTTTTTTTTTTTTTTTCTTCATATTTCATGACCCCATTTCAATTTTGCACGAATACATATTTGTATTTTTACTGGCTTGACATCTCTTGATGCCCAAACTAAAATTTTAAAACTTTACTTTTCAATTAAATCAAATGCCACATGCGTCGTTTTATTTTGGCCAATCAATTTTATGTCTATATTCTCAATAGACAGTTCTCAAGATCTTCATAATCTTTCAAAAAATTTAGCGCTATATCATAAAAATATTGTCTACATTTCTTTTATATTGGTTCCATCTTGTCTTGACATGACATAATTTATAGAGATCTCATAATCTTCATTGATTTCAGGTACCTGAATTTTTTCGAGAAACTCATTAGTCATGTCTAGGATCTCTTATAGATTTTACTTTTCTAGAACTTGACCATCTTGAATATTTGATCCTTTTCTTTTATTTTTCATCTTTGGAATCGATCTATCATGCTTCAGGCATGCTGTAGATTCATTAGCATAGGCAGTTTGTCCTTTAGGGACTTCAATTCTAATAGGAGCATTTGCAACTAGTATGTGAGATTTAGTTATCTCATGTTGGATCAGTATATATCTGGCAATTAATATGTAATCAAATGAATTATCTTTTAAACTTTTAAATGTACATTGCCTTGCATGAGGATCAAGATATAATAACGATAATTCATTTTTAACTAATTTATTCTTCTAGTTGTTTATTTTCTCCCCCTAATATCGAGATCCATAAGAATTAGCAAATTTGACATATATAACTTTCTCATTTGAAAGTTCTAAATAGTTAATCATAGATCATATCCGATATATATTTTCAACCTCCTTTTGAGGACCCATCTTAGTGCATTATGGTGGAGCAATTAAGATATATATCGCACATTTAAAAATTTTTTAATGGATAATGTTTGGTTCCTAATCCAAAACTAATTATAAAGGGGGGAACTTATAATAATTTATTGGCTTGATGCGAGTAAGTGTTATTAAATTTAATAGCATGTCCCTCTAAAAAGTAGGGAGATTCATTTTCATAATAATTGTCTTGCAATCATTTATAAATGATTCTACTAAATTATTTTTGAGCATAAATGAAAGCAACAACAACTTGCCCTAAATTATTTCAACCAACACATGCCATAATCATTAAACGCCGATGGGTAAATTCATCATCATTCTCAAGATAAATTATTTTAATAACATAATCTGAAAATTGTATTCTTAATCAAATTATTTGCAAATAAGCATGCAATTCTGGTTGTGTATTAATAATAATCTTCGCAAATTTCAGGTTGCAAGTTAATAATAATCATGTAGCTATCTTTTGGATGCATTCATAATATATCCAAATAAATTGATCAATAATTTCCTTTTATATATTCTAAAAAATACAAACATTTTTAATTTGAACTTTTGGCGATTGCTCAATAATTAATTTGCTTTGAGAACAGACTAAACATGAAAAATTCATTACAGTTGAAGAAACTTCTGGTCCTTCAATGAATATTTATATAAAGATTAAATTTTTCTTTTTTGCATCATTATTGATCGAGATGGTCCAACCGATCATACCAGATAATAAAGTACTTGGAATTATAAACTTTTAGTCTACAAAAATATTTATTCAATTATAAATATCTTTGAAATACTGCATTATGCATAAAATTCATTCCTTTAGGTAGTAATACTTGCTCTTTCGGAGCCTTTAGATATTCTTCTACTACAAAGCCAAATTTGCCTTTTAATATTTCAGTGTACAATAAGTATATAACAAATATCCATGTATGCCACATTATTTATATCACTTTTGATGGTAAAATTTATTCTTAATTATGTGGCCATCATAATTACTAGGATCATTATTTCAACTATGATCTCATTGATATTCGCAATGGCAAGTATATATTTATCATTATTCATGCCCAATATGATATATTATTGCATTCATTTCAGAGAATGCATCAGATATAGTTAGGTAGACATTGCTACACCCATGTATATATATATTATTTCATTCACTTTAGAGAATGGAGCAAAATTCAGTTGGGCTAGCCTCTTAATCTTTATTAAGATCTCTTTATTTACTCAATTGTGAAAAGGATATGAAATAAATCCAAAGTTTATCTTAAATTTTTCTCTTGATATTGCTACATCAGGAGCATATTCGAGGTAAATATCATTGGCAATTCTAGATTAATGGATAATATAACTCCAAATATAATAACAATAATATCTTAAATATATTTAAAATAAACCAATTCTCAAAATTTGTAGTACATGGATAATATACTCGATATATAGCAATAATTATAATAATAAAACAATAACCTTAATATCGCAAAATTAAAAAAACTTACAATTTTGCAATCTTTGCAACGATAAATGCCCCAATTCATGATGAGCTCTTTTGATCGTTGTACCTTCCTTTCAAACCGCTCCAAAGAACAAATCGATATTTAATTATCAAATATTCAATAGAGGAATATCATTACCTTTATTCTATTTTGATTAGAATCTTGATCTCCCAAATTCATAGTACCCAAACATATTTCAAAATCTAGTGCCAATAATGAATAATTCTTACCTATAATATTAAGGGCCACAAAATTCAAATTTATAATAAAACAAAAACCTTAATCATCGCAAAATTAAAAAACTTAAATTTTTGCAATCTTTGGCAACGATAAATGCCCCAATTCCATGATGAGCTCTTTTGATCGTTGTACTTCCTTTCAAACCGCTCAAAGAACAATCGATATTAATTCTTATCAAATATTCAATAGAGGAATATCATTACCTTTATTCTATTTTGATTAGAATCTTGATCTCCCAAATTCATAGTACCCAAACATATTTCAAAATCTAGTGCCAATAATGAATAATTCTTACCTATAATATTAAGGGCCACAAAATTCAAATTTGATAAGATTTGACATAATGAAGAGTATTACTTAAAAAAAAATTGAATTGAATAAAATTATAAAATAATTCATCAAAGTAGAATATCATAAAATTAATTTGTTACTGTTATTGTAACTCGATAGATATTCAAGTTAGATCTCAAATAAATGCAATCAAATAAATGCAATAAAAGAAAATATACTATAACGTTATATATTAATTTGTTATAAAATCAAAGTCTCCACCATTATATATTTATAATAGAACAAAAACGTATCAAGAGCATATTATACTTAATCAATAATTTGATTTTATATGGCGATAAATGTTGGATTTCAAAATCAAGATCGTAATAAAAAACTGTTATTATAACCACAATGTTATATATATAATGTATAATAAAAAAATAATTAAATATCAACTTTATATGTTAGCCTATAATAAACATCATTGTGTAATAAACATATCTTGTAATATGATTAATACTAAATGTTACCTTTTTGGACAAAATTGTGTAAATTAATTTTTCTTGTGTAAACAAATCCAATCGCATGAACTTTAAATGTGGTTGAGCGATTTGATCAAATCGTGCTGATAACGTGTTATAAAATAATAGAAAAATAGAGAGAAAAGTAAAGAGAGAATACGATAGTGTATTTATTATTGATGAGAAGCCACATATATATAATTATATAAATGGAACCCTAGTAGAGTCCTACACAAATCAGGAAGAAAAGTTCACAATAATTAAAAATACAGATTTCTAGTCTATATAGGACATCCATTTATTTCATAACAAAACCTTCACAATATAATTTTAAAAAAATAATAAAATTTTAAATCTCCGAAAAAAAAAAAAAAAAAAAAAAAAAAAAAAAAAAAACCTATCAAGTTTTACCCTACCCTATCCAACCCTGTCAACACCCTAAAATTTGGGTTTGGCTGGGTTCGAGTTGGGTGCATACCCATCGGGTCGGGGTTATTTTTCAATCCCTAATTGTAATGGTTGGAATCAGGTGGGTCGAATTCAAAAATATCACATACAATGGAAAATGCAGTATGCAGTTTAATTTTTTTTTTTTCTTTTTTATTCTTAAGAGTACTTTTGTATTATGAAATATAAAGCTTTTTTTTTTTTTTTGAAAAAGTAATTCATTAATAATAATATCAAGCATTAAAAATAAACATATAGACCAGACATAAAACTTTACTATTAGTAGCTAATAGAGTTCGCTGATCTTTTAATAAAATAAAGGAATTCATATCCTTTTGAATAATGAAACTAAAACTAAAAAAATATAATATTCGATCTTTCCGCTTGAAGTTGATCTTGATAAAAGATATAAATATTCATAACAGCAACTAATCTGTTAATTGATTTCGATGTTAAAATAATAACTGTTTTGGATCTGCTATAACTAGATTGTTTTTCCAATAATTTGCAATATATGACAAATACAATGAGTTTCCGCCGCTATACATCAATAGCATTAATGAAGGAATAGACTGCACTACTAAGTTTCATCGATCGAAGATTTACACTTGTAAATCAAGCTCTTATTTAGTGATAAACCTCACAAAGAAGGAACTAGCCTCTCAAACAAAGGACAAAAAAACTTTAAATATGGCCAACAATAACAAAACAAAAAAGACAGATCTATTATGGAAAAGTAGATCTGAGTCTATTAAAGCAAAAGAAGTTGGAGAGAAAAGAAATAGTAGAAAGTGGAAAGTACTCTGAGTTTATTAAATCGAAAGAGATAATAAAAAGTAGAAAGTAATGGGTATCCTGTTAAAATTAGAGTTAAAAAACTAGCTAGAAATGAAATATAAAGCTATTTTTATTCCGGAGTTTATAGCTATCCTTCCGATTTATGAGTTTTATTTCATACTTCCAACTTCTAACTTGCAGAAATCGTAACTTTAACACAAATGTAACTTACCACTTAAAAACCGTTCCAGCAATTTGATCGTTGACGAAGGAAAATGACAAAAACCAAACTCGAAAGTCCACTTTTATCTCATGGGGACTCATGTCCTGTATGTTAATCTAAGGCGTGCCAACAATGCAGTGTACGGCAACAACATCTAAATTGTTAGATGGACCCAATACCAATCTGTCAATCTGGCGGGTTCACCATTTATCTATCTTAACTTCTAGTGGATCCCACCCCACACAATCGCTACTCTCAGTTCTGAGTTGATTTAGATTCTTCAGAATTGGGTCCAAACCCACCATGCAAAATGCCATTTTGGTGGTGGGTCCCTCCATTGTCATTGGTCCCCTGAAAGACCACCAAGGCCAAAGGGGCCCCCTCAATTACCTCATGGCCTCAACTATTTGTGGTGTGGGGTCCCACCGTCCTTCGGGTGGTCCACCAATGGGTATGGTCAGAGACCCACTTGCACTAACCGGTCCCTAAAGTAGTTTGGATGGGAACCCCTGCACGGAATGTATTTGGGGATGGATAGGGTGATTTGGGATGCACAACTTTTTAAAGTATGATCAACTTGGATTTAAATAAACGTTCCCTCGGTCCGATTTGATTTAGACTAAACCAATCCTCAATAAATTAACTGAAATTTTTTAAAATTTAAATTAAACAAGAATCAAATAGTGTAGTGTACAAATCAGTCAAACTAAACCAAATCAATTTGATTTAAGTTTGATTTTATCTAGGGCCATACATGGTTTCTAGGGAAAACTGAACAGAGCTATAGAATCTAACCGAACTGAATCAAAATCGAAAAAAAAACATTTTATAAAAAATCAGAACCATAAAGATTCACATATTAGTTCTGGTTATGGTTCTTACTAAGAACCAAATTGAAACTGAACCTGAACCATATTGAATCCAAATCGAGCCGGAACCGAATCGAAAAATTAATTAATTAATACATATTTTCATTTTTAGATATATTATTAATTTAAAAATTTAAAAAATTATATATTTTATTATTTAAAATAAAAATTATATTCCAATTTACTTAATAAATATTAAAATGATGTGAGATTCTATTTATAATTGATTGAAATACTTTTCAATAATTAATAATGAATTTGATATTTAGGGAGGAAACTTAAATTTAACTTAATTTTTAATTTAAATATACAATTTTTCCTGTATAAGCTTTTTTATATTATAACTATAAATTACTAAACATAATTATATATGTCACCAACTAAGCATACGTGCAATTGTATTGTTTATTATAAAATTATATCAATTAATCATACAAATTCATTATTCTAACAGAGTTTCAATTATCACTTTTCTAGTTATAGTTTGTATTCCTATCATATTTAATTCTATAATTAAAATGTTTCTATTTCATGCGTACTTAATATTATATTTAATATTGTTATAATAAATAATTTTAATAATATTATAATTATTGTCTTTCTAATAACTAGTAATAGTGTTATATCATTAATAATAGTATAGTTACTAATAATTATAATTAATATTTAATATTTAACAATCAAAACTACATAGTTTTATATGTGAATTTTTCAATTATCATATATTGTAATTTTAGTTTAATATTAAAATTCTTGTGATTTAATGAAATGTGATATCAATATACAGAATAATGAATTAATTTTCAACAAGAAACCTTGAATTGGAACCAAAACTAAAGAATTGAAAAATAAAACCGAAATTGAATCGAATTATGGTTCGGTTATAGTTCTGGTTCAAAAGTCATTTAGTTCCGGTTCCAATTCTAAATTTAAAAAGAAGCAAACTATTGTTTTGGTTTCAGTTTTTATCAAGAACCGAACCAAAATTGAAATCGTACAATCTTAATTTTGTCTATTTTTAGACAAATTTAAATAATAAAAATAAACTAACCATAAAAAATTTATACTCTTTCTATTAATAAATAAAAATCGAATTATATGAAAATAAAAGTGAATCAAATTAAATTGACTCAACTCAATTTAATCAATTAGTTCAGACTTTCCAACTTTGCTCAAACCTAATAAATGAGTTCGATATAATTATGAGAATAAAGTTAGTTCAAAAAAAGTACACTTTTTAATTTTATAAAACCAGAATTATGGTAATTTGGTCATTTTCTTTTTTTTCCAAGTCATTTGTAGAGAGTGTACATCCTACGTTGTGCCATCAGTTTATCCTTAGTCAAAATTTTATCATAATATATTGTTGACTCTAGATGTCTATATGGCTATTCATACACACGAAATATTTTATCACAAAATTTTAGCAGTTCAGACGTTGTATTATAAAATTTTTATGTTACAAAACAAAATTTATAATTAACTCCATTTTTATTTATAGGAATCGTTAAATGAGCTGGAAGATTATTGCAGCGAGATAATATTATACATTTAGTATTTTATTTTTTAATTTTTTTTCTATTTTGATATCTAAATTAAAAACAATATCAATTTAATGTTGAAATTTTTAAAATTTGCAATTAAAGGTCGAAACTCTATCAACCAGCTAAATTTGAATGGAATGAAATTGGCACTGAATTGCTTTGTTGGCAACAGATGTGGGCCATGTGACATAAATGAGACGTGTCTGCATGACACATAGATGCCATATGGATTAACATGGAACTTTGATTTTGCTCAACTGTCTCCTTCAACCCTACCATCAATGCATGGAATGCATAAATAAATAAATAAATAAATCTAGAAAAATATTTATTTTTCACGGATTACATACAAAAATTAATAATGTTATTAGAAAACTAATACTCATTATCAGTATTATTCTTCCATTTGCAATTACATTTCCTCTTCAACCGTTCTTTTCAAACTTGATTTTTTTTTTTACATAAATTATTTTTGAATTTTAATCTTTTTGCCGATTCATGGCTCTCTGAATTAATGCTTTATGGATCATTTTCTCAATCTATTTCTAGAAAAGAATATTCAAAAAATGTTATTATAATCTGAAAAATATTAAAAACATAATTATACGTAAAAAAATTACAGTGAAACTCAGCAAAGAAAACGTAATATCGTTTATCAATATTCACAAAGTCCAAGTTCTAAGGAAAACTTGCATATAACTGGAACTCATCTTTTAAGATATAGGAAGAATGTTCAACTTTTCCCTCGAAACTATAATTTTTTCTGACACAAACAGTACAAATTAATTATTTTATTAAAATATTGGTGCTTGATGACAAACAACATATGCATGAAACCTAAACTTGGTAGTGACAAACAACATATCCACTGCATTCGATAATAATGAGTTTCAAAAGCAAAGGATGATATAATTTAAAAGAAAAACTGAAGGATGATAAAGAAGAATCGCGCATTTGGAACACTCAGTAGTCGATAGAAATCAATAAACAGTCGATTCAAGAGCTCCAATCCTTACTTTCTCTCCTTATAGCTACACTCGTACCAAGTCTTTCGTTTTATTTATTTAACATAAACTGCTTTTTATCTTGAAATCGTTTTACTTCACTGATCAAAACGATTTAGGGTAAAATTTTTCCACTCAATTGTAACCAGATATACGCTAGGTAACTGAATCGACGCCCATCAAACAATAACAAATTTTATTCATACACTTTAAGAGCTGTTTGGAGAACATACGCGCTGTCCTAGATAAAAATAATTAATTTGTACTGTTTGTACTAAGCTCTGTGTGCTTTGTATAAAAAAAGAGTCAAATATGGGCAAATTATAGTTTCATTCAAAATTTGAGGAGCAAATTGAACATTCTTCTTATGACTTACCGGGACTTTGACATCAATTTAATTTATTTCCAGCCTACTTGAAAATTGAATATATGACATCCAATCCAAAAAGACAAGCAAATGGACTTTCTACTATCTTTATTAGTTAGTTCAAGGCTATGTTCAGTAACAACTTTTTAAGTGGCTTTTAGCGTGTTGATTAATGTTTAATAACATAACATTTAAACTATATTTTAGAGATTAAGATAGTGTTGCATAAAAAGTTAACATCTAACTAAATATTATTAAAATAATTAACAGTTACCAAAACAACTAGTTTTACCGAACATCCTTGAAATAAGTTAAAATAGCTAATTATTATATTCTTAAATATTCTCACATTCAAATTACGCGGATTTCAAGAATTTTTGAAATTTTAATAATAAGTGATTTGAGAAAGATGAAATTCTAATATTTTGTAATAGGAAATTTATATTTTTATAAAAATTCCACTTTTATGAATATATGAGGCCACACATGCTTTTTTTTCCTATGTATTTTAAAGGGTTAAAAAACTATATATATCATAACATTTTTTACTTTTTTATAAAATTTTATCCATACAAAAAATCGACAACAAAACAACATTTTAAATTATAAATTTTAAACTCATAAATCATTATATCTCTATGAGAATTGACCTATTATAAATTCAAATTCTATATCAAAATTTACCTATTAATTCACCATTCTATTCTTTGATACTAAGCTATTTCTTATGTTTAAGAGTATCGCATATTGGTAGAAACTATCACTAATTTATATCAAACCTGCAGACTTTGATTGTACGAGGAACAATATCCAATAGTAGACTGGAGCAATCCTGAAATCACTTACTAATCTTTTATTATGTTCTCCTTAACTTTTACTACTACACCAGGACTATGGGATTGAAGAAATTAAATGGTGATGAGCAGAATTAAGAGATAGTATATATTATTTTGTATGTTTTTCTAGCTCTAATATTTAGATTTTTAAGGTGTATGAAAATTTGGAGAGAAATATTAAGATGTTGGGAAATTTTTATCTCCATTGTTAGGTATTAAAGGATACAGTTCTATTTTCTGTATCTTTATTTGATTAAGATTTTTATCCTTTTTAACAATTTTTTTTGTGTTTGTGTATATTACTTTTGAAATTATTTTCTATCTTTTACCAAATTAATGATATTGTGGGTATCTTTGTTTTTCTTATTTTAAAATTTTATAATTTATAATTTAGTCTTTACATTTCTTTAACAGTTTTGTCCAAATAGCAATAATAAAGTTTGAAATAAGCACCAAGCACCATCTACCTAATTATTTATTAAATGAATTATTGACCTACACAACGCGCGTGAGTCTAGTTAATAAATAGAGCCAAAACTTTTAATTTCTCATTTGGCAATGTAATTATCATCTTTAAATTATTAATTATATTAAATTAAGTATAAATAAGCTACATGGATTTGAAATAAACGTAACGTAGTCCGTAAAAGGCCACAAAAAAGGAACCTGTCAGACAACCATGCGACCGTCCCATTCAGCTAGGCTAACTGGGTAACGATCCTCTACAGCAACAATGAACTCTAAGGCCCACAAAGCCGTTAATCACGCTCTGATCGCACGGTCTTGATTCATCCACCAGGGTTGGGTTCCTGTCTCCTTTGTGCTAAAGGATACAGAAGTACGATCCTATAGAACAGATCCTGTTCAAGTAAGGTCGTGACCACAGCTCATCTTCAGCTCCATTATTTACTGTCCAATTGTATTGTTAATTTCCGATGTGGGAAGGGCTTCATTGCTTTTCGTTTTTGTCAAAGTAAGTGATGCTATTTAACGTCTCAACTCTCAGCGCTTCTATAATTAAACCAAATTGAAAGATAACATTTTGAGTTAATTTTTAATACGGTTTAATATTAATATTATTGAATATGCATATTATAAATTATAATATAATTTGGCAGTTTTCTATACTTTGTATGGCTATATAATATTTTTTTTATTTGAGGTTTATGACATGGATAAATTATTATTAAATCAAAATGTGTACAATATATAAATAATATGATTTAAATGGATTCGATTCAAAAAAATAAAATTGTTTATCTAATTCATAAAAATGTTAGCTACATGAATTTAAGATGTTGAAGTATTTATTTTATATGTGAGTTAAGGTAGCACATATAAAATGGGTTTGAAGATATAATGGGTTGGGTTAGACAGACCATTTTATAATTCACGAAAGATCCGACCCAACCTATAAATAAATTATAAATTATTTAGTTGATTTGACTTGATTTGCAATTTTGAATATATATACTATATTATTTACATATTTAGTAGATATTACCTTTGCTTTTAGAGTATATTGTAGTTTAAATTTAACATATTATATAATTATGGTACTAAGTATTTTTAATTTTATTGGTCATCATTTTTATTAGGAAATTTTAATTTTTCATTGTTGATTATGATTATGATGATGATTATAATGAACATGTTAAGAAATTTAATTTTAATATTGTCGTTAAAATATATTTATAGTTTGTGAAAATTATTGTATAATTAAGATTTTAAGTATATCTATTTTTTTTTACTAATCCTCTTAAAGAGTTGTATTTTATTTAAAATAATTTTATCAATTATCATTTATTTGACCTATGAGTTTACGTTGAACCCGATATTCAATCCAATCCATTCATAATCTGCGGATTCACAAATTTAATAGATTGAATTGGGTCAAAAAAATCATTGACTCGCACATACGAGTCAAATACTTAAATCAATCAACCTGACTCCACGTGCAGCCCCAATGTAAATCTTGATTATAAAGAGTACAATAAAGTTAATATATATAATGTGAATATAAAAATAGTTATTTATATATATAACCTGAATAATAGTTTAGAAGCAACCATATCTTTCTTTTTATATATGTCTTATCTTTGATATGATATTTTTAAAAGCACTGGATATACGATGAATAATTGAAACATAGCAACAATTTGTTGGAAATAGTAATTAAGCTTTAGACTGAAAAAATAAAATACTTAAAATTATAATATTTTAATATTTAGACGAATTGGTAGATGGATTCCGGTAGTGTTAGTACGGAGCATGAACCCCGTCCACTCTAAAAGCAAAGTTAAAGTGCGTTCATTCACTGGTTAATCCCACCGTAACACGTCATTGTTTTAGAAAGGAAATAAAAAAATTTGACAATGTCCTTGGCGTGTACAATGTGTTGCCTGGCTCAACTCCACCAGCCAAAGCTATAAACACTAAAATAAGGAAACTCAATTTCTTAAGCTGTCGCCTAAGGTGAAGAACAAAGACTTACAAGGCTCTCAACTAAGCCAGCGAAGGAGAGAATCATGCCATCCCCTAGTGGATAAAGGTCACCACATAGGCGACCGCTTGCACGAGCAAAGAAAAGGAAGTGCTCGCCTACAACCCACCCAATCGAAATAGGCTCTCGTCCAAATGCATCTCCGTTTTTTCAACTTATGTTCTCGCTTACTCGTCACACACGTGTTATCACATGAGATCACGAAATTAAATAGGCTTTACAGAGATAATCCTCAGAATTAATTATTTGTCAATAATATGTTAGTTTACAAACGTGTCAACTAAATAAAATAGAGTAAACACATAAATCACTTTTTGCATGCTCTCTCTCTCTCTCTCTCTCTCTCTATGTCTTCCGCTCTCTCAAAACATGAAAAGAAAAAAGGGAAACCGACCACGCCATGGGCGATCCGCCATCACTAAACTCGCCAAGCCATAGCCCCAAACCATTGCTGCCTCTCTCTTTGCTGCCCTCTCACTCTCTCTCTCTCTCTCTCTCCGCCAAAACACCACCGAAGCCCTTTCTAGGATCGATTGGTCCCCTTCTCTTTCTCAAATGCCTCTCCGTCGCACTAGGCAATTTTAGTTTTTAATTCTTATTTTTCTTTCAATTTTCTTCATGTAGTAAGACTAAAAACATATGTTTTGTGCTTCTATGTGTTGCTTGAACAATTAAAATCAAAAGAATCTTTCCTTGAACTAAAATGACGGCGAAGACAAAAAATATTGCACTCCAGCCACAGTCGCAAGGAACGATAAAGAAAATCTAAAAAAGCGGCAGCAATGGATACAAATATGGTGACTCCACTGTCCTCATCGAAGCGTAAAGGAGAGGCTATAGCTTCACAATCGCTTCCGATACCGTCTGCCATTGATAGCTAGGTACAATTTAAAAATGAAAGGCAAAAATAATTTTATGCTTCTTTGATGAAGAGACATGTCGTACCATCTAGATATGTTGACATGAATGATTTGAGGAAAATTAATCTACTTGAGCTTGTGATTGCATTATTTGAAAGTAGGGGATGGAAAAGATTTTTATTACAGAGCTACCCAACTTATCAGGAATTGACTTTGGAATTCCTTAGCTCTTTTTATTTTGTGTTTAGAATTTTAGGAAAAGATTGGAAAATTTGCTCAAGAAAACTTATTGAATTATTAGGACTACCTAAAGCACATAATGAGCCATACATGGTTCTATCGGATTTTAATACTGGAGAAATTTGGCAAGCTTTGACTTTCAGGGCCCCGATGTATAAAAATGAAGAAGCAAAATCCTCTTATATTGATAGATTCAGTCTTAGGATTTTGCATAGACTGCTGGGGCATAGTATTAGCTAGAGGAAAAAGCCCAGGAGCCGTATCCAAGACAGATCTTTTTATCCTCTATTGTTTCATGCATAGGTAGCAAATTAATATGGAACCCTTTATTTATGAGCATATTGTGAGTACCATCCTTGATAACAGGGCGATGATAGCGATCAGTGGCATGGTTACGGCATTAGCTATAGGACTAGCTCAGTTTGACATTGTAGATCAACCTTACCTAGCTATTGGAGGCAGTACTAGATTAGATTTAGGACTCATTTATGCACATCTATCATTTTCTTCATGTTTTTCGCTATCTATTTTTTCCTTTCGTGTTTAGAACTTACTTTTATTGCATGGTATGTTTTTAATTTTCTTCAATATAGTCTTTATATAAAGAACTATTTATGAGTCCTTTAAAATCTTCTTATTATAAATAGATCATGCGCCTAATTTAGATTTCTTCTTAAGATCGACATAAAAAAATATAAAGTATGATTTTCTTTTCTCCCATCCTTAAGACATTAGGTATAGTGTCTAATTTAAGCATGAGGGAGAAAAAATTTTAAATGATCATATGTTTATAAAATTCTAAAATTTCAGACTAATTGTAAAATTTTGCTTGAATTAGTTACATAACTTCAAATATAATTTTGAAAAATTCTTTCACTTTTCAAAGAAATCTAGCAGATTAAATATTTAAAGATAGAACTCAAATTTTCTATTTTAAAAAAAGAATTTTTTTTTTGATAATTAAAATCCAAGAATGCTGATATGCATGATTTCTTACAGTTAATTCTAAGAAATCTATCATAATGAACTACTTAGCTAGTAGGAAACACTCACTCCTTTAGATTTTAGAACCTTCTTTTTATAACTCTTTTGAGGCAAAATGGAAAACAATTTTTGTGTATTTTTATGGAAATCATTTAGGCATTCTTTGAATAAACTATAAAGATTGTGAAAATTGTTTTTACCTTTAAATTTTAATCCCTTGATAAGCCCATTTGAACCTTAAGAATCTGTATTTTTTTCTGAAGAACATGAAAATATAAATCACCGAGCATAAAAGGCATTTTTATCTCCCCTTATATGTGAATTATATTTTTGGTTAAGATTGAAAAATACAAAAAGCGGAATTTTGAAAAAAAAAATATAAAAATCCATTTCCTAAAAATTGGGATTTTGATAAGACGCTTTGAGCTTTAACAATCCGTGTTCTTTTTTGAAAAACATGAAAATCTAAATCACCAAGCATAAAAAGCATTTTTATCTCCCCTTCCATATAAATTATATTTTTGGTTAAAAATGAAAAATACAAAAATTGGGATCTTGAATTAAATAGAAAACTCCATTTCCTAAAAATCCCAAAATATCAAAAAATGGGGAAAAATTCAAAAGGAAAAGGAAAAAAGAAAAGGAAGAAAAAATCAGCTCCATCCCCCAAAATAAAAAAAAAAAAAAAATCAAAAAGGGGATAGAAGAAAAATCTAGGTTGAAGGAGAAAAAAATAAGAAATTGAGGAAATGTGATTAAAAGAAAAATCCATGTTTCATCTTAAAACTAGATAAATTAATCACATGTTATTCGTACAAACTTAATTACTACTCATTAGCAGTTCTTTGGATTTTCCGCATATCTTAATAGTAGCATTTAAAGATTAGTTATTGAATAAAATTTACTCTTATATAAATTTAAGCTTATCAAAATGAGTTCTTGAGTTAAATATTGCAAGATTTAGAGAAAAGAGGAAGAATTGAGTTAAATTGCTTGAGGACAAGCAATAGTTCAATCATGAGGGAATTTGATACAATCAGATTACTTATATATTTACAAATTAAAATCCTCCTAATTAATTTATAATTTGGTTTATTTTACATACTTACCATTAGGGGTGACCATGGTTCCGGAACCGTCGGTTTCGTTTTCAAAAAATTTGGAACTGGAACTGAATCGAAAATTAACGGTTTCAGTTACGGTTTAGAACCGAACGGTTCTGGTTCCGATTTCGGTTCCTCATTGGTTCCAAAATCGACGGTTCGGCCAGTTCTCCGACCGGTTTATCGACGGTTCCAGCCGATTTCGAACTGATTCTAGTCGGTTTTGGATGGTTCAGGCCGATTTCAGATGGAACTAGAACTGTCGGTTCTGACAGGAGCTAGAACCGCCTATTTAAGGTTCCAAAACTGGTGGAACTGAAACCGAACCGGTTTGGATGGTTCCGGTTCGGACCGGTTCCGTTCCCACCGGTTTGGAACCGATGGTTATGGTTCCGAAAACCGGATTTTGGCCACCCCTACTTACCATGGCAAATTCATAATAATTCACATTTTTCGTGCAAATTTAAGTAATGAAGCTCCAAATTTAGAATTCTCCTAAATTATTGGCGAATTTGGTGTAAAAACGCATAAAACGGAGCTAATGAAGACTACGTTTATCAAGTCTCTTCACTTGGTCCATTATTGATCCGTCACTAACTGTGAAGTAAGAAAAAGCCCAAGAAAAAAACCTAGAGACAAAAAAAGCCTAAAAAAAAAATGTAATGAAGAAAAAGAAATAAGCTAGGCTATCGCCTAAGCCTAAGAAAACTAGGCCATCATCTAAAGCCTTGGTAGGGACAATAAAATAGGCTACTGTATCGCCTAGGCCTAAAAAAAATGAAAGAAATAAAAGATAGCTTATCGCCTAAAAACATTGTCCAAATGGATCTTAGGCGATCGCATAGCCAATAAAAATGGCCTAGGAGATCTCCTGACCAGGATAATACACTCAAATAATCACCTAAACAATTTTCTAGAGAAAAGTCTCCATTATCGAATGATAGCTCTTGCCATTCTGACATCTAATTGGAGACACATCATCCAAGCTGCACAAGTTGTACAATTCGCATAGTAAAAGAATAACCTCCAAGCATCACAGACTCTATATATAGATAAAGTCATAGCATGAATTTTTTTTTTTTACTTCTTCAAATAGAGAATAGATAGATTAATTTAGTTGTGTTTCTCTAATATCAGAGGTTAAGAAGGGAAGGTATGAAGTGATGGAGTCCTTAAGCTTAAATAATGCCATACTCAGATCCAATTTCTTTCTGTTATTACCTGTTATTGTTATTTTGATTTCTAGTTATTGTTTGTCATAACTATCTATTTAATTCAGAATTTATTTATAACAATCTTTTTGTAATTCCCTTTTTTTTTTCCTCTAATAAAAGATATAGATTGCCTTTTGGTATTTTATATTGTTTATTCGATAATTAGTGAGTAAACCAACTATTCTGTTGATGGTTAGTATCTATTTTCAACGGAATACTGAGCGGTTTTACAGAATTGAATCATCTACAATATAATGTAAATTTTCGGTTCAACTTATGCAAGATAAACACATGTAAGCAAAGCTAGGCACCTTTATTTACATGATATTAGATAAGCGGGTGTAGGATTGAGAGATGAATCTCAAACGCCCGAACCACATACAATGAGTATTAATTTTATTGTTAGAGATAGGTTAAGACTAATGTTAAAAGAGGGAAGCTAACCTGTATGGTACACGAGAGTGACCTTACATCTGTTATCAATCATCTACTCGAGAGAGGAGTTGACTAACCTAAGAACAGTCCACCCTTCAGAAAATATATCACTAGAGCTTAAACAACTGCCATCCACTTCCAGATAGTAATATGTGGCATGTGAGCATGGAGCATTTGATAAATTCTATAGACATGATGGATATTTGTTTAAGCACAGCAAACTTTGTGTGCCTAAATGTTCTATGCGTGATTTGCTTGTGCTTGAATCTCATTGTGAGGGATTGATGAGACATTTTGGGGGTACATAAGACTTTTGATATGCTGAATGAACATTTTTATTGGCCTCATATGCGTACAGACGTAGAGAAAGTTTATAATTCTTGTATTGCTTGTAAACAGGGCAAATCTAAGTCTATGCCTCATGGATTATAAATGTCTTTATCTGTTCTTAATTCACCTTGGATTAATATATCTATAGACTTTGTGCTTAGATTACCTAGGACGAAGTGTGGTAGAAACAATATATTTGTAGTTGTTGATAGATTTAGCAAGATGTCTCATTTAGTTCCTTGTCATAAAACTGATGATGACATATTTAAAAATTAGAATACCGTCACAGTTTCAAAATTGATTCAAACAAAGAATTATAGAAAGAGAAATGAGAATCTCACTAGATGAAAGAATACCAAAAACAAGTAATTAATTAATAACAAACTTTAATCAATAGGCAAAACGATTATGGCCCCTCACGATGAGTTTCTTGTTGGGTTGGGGTTTGATGTATAGAGCCGGTGAGTCACTTGAAACCAGATCAGCTATGACAGCGAGATGGTAGTAGACCGGTTAACCGATTGTTGGTTAAAGAGATGACATGCAAGAAGGTAAATCGATTGAGTTGGGGAGGGATGGAGTTAATAACAAGGGCCAGGGATAGAGGATGAGTTGGATTAGCTAGGTGAGATTGGACAGGAAAAGGGAGAGTGAGCTAGCAAGCCCTGGAGAATAAAGAGTCTACTGTGAAGAGTGAGAGCAGAGACTCAATCGAAGATGAGGTGATATGGCGCTGTGAAGTCTCAGGTGGAAGATGATGATTTTGGTTTAAATATAGGGTATTTTTGTTTTTTCAATACAAATTAACTGTAAAACTAAAAAATTTTAATGGAAAGACTAGAATATCCGACGGAATAATAACTTAATTATGGACGTAATTAGGACGTAATTATGTATTTTGAAAAAAGCAGGTCTTACTAGTGTATTTAAATATTATATAGGGATATAATAATAATTTTACGAAAAGTTAATTGCCAATGTTTCATTTACCATGGCACACAGCCATACACGTTAGACCATCCAACTACTAACTCACTGGATTGAATTTATACACAAGTATGAACAAGCTGCAAACTTAAAATAAATTCCATATTAATAAATAAAATCCCAACTATGAGAATGATACCACAATATGCAAAAGATGTGAAGAATTGCGTATAAAAAACATTTGTTTATGGTCTTGCATTTGTTTGACTGTACAAGGTCAGCATTTGGTACACTTGATTTCAATCCAACTCAACCAGTATAAATCAAATAAATCGAAATTATATATATATATATATATAAATCAAACTAAATTGTTTATAGAAAAAATTTAATTGAATCAAGTCGGTTCGGTTTGATTTATTTTTTGGATTTGATCGATTTTTTGAGTTAAGTCGGTTTCAGTTTTATGATTCTTAAGATTTTTTATTTTATATGATAAAAAATGGATCAAATTGGAAAAAAAAAAAAAAGTTTTTTCCATTAAAACTGAAACCAAATCAAATAGTTTTAAAAAAGTCAAGCAAATAGAACTAGCTGATTCTATCTGATTTGGTCCATCAAATTTTTTTTTTTTTTTTTTTTTTTTTTTTTTTTTTTTTTTTTTTTTTTTTTTTTTTTTTCAAATTTTTTTTTTTTTTTTTTTTTTTTTTTTTTTTTTTTTTTTTTTTTTTTTTTTTTTTTTTTTTTTTTTTTTGCGCTCTGCTCAGCCCTGTTTACAATAATGGAGTCCCAAAAATATGCAAGCAAAGAATAAGCACAGTGAAATTACTAAAAACTAGTATCTTAATTCTCAGCATACAATGCAATAATCAAAATGCTAATCAGTTCAACAGTTCGCTGGTAAAGAAAAGGTTTATTATTAATCAAATAAACAATTCGACAAAATTCAATTATTTAAATAGTGGAATTTAATTTAGTATTAGTTAGAAATTTGTAAAATATCAGTTTGGTTAACTAAAAAAATAGTAACTGAAATAATTAATTTTTATTAATGAGCATATAACTCTTATAGGTGATATATCAATCTATACTATATATAAATATAAAAAAAATATGAATAATAAGATTTTCAACAGCGCTATTAATGAATACTGAGATCTCATTAGAAAATTTTTCGCATCATCTGATGATATATATTTTGGATGGACTAATAATGTCGCTAATAGTGTAGTAATGATTAATATAAGCTTTTCTACTGGTGGTGCTTATGGCACCTTAGCTTATATTTCCCTCTGGCTTAATCTTCCTCACTGGAAAGCTAATTCTGATAAGTTTGATGTTCGAGATTTTCCAAAACAGTATCGGCTTGAAATAACTCAGTTGCATTGCATCGGCTTTTAAAACATGTTGATGGAACTGATCTATGGTTGAATCTTATGTAGATTCCGTATCGAGAAAGTTTAGTACAATAGCCAAAAATGTAATTAGCAAAACAATTTATATGGATATAAATCTGTGTTTTGAGAACCGGACCAGTCAATGAACCAGTAAAGGTAGGAGTTCATTGAACCGGAGGGTTCAACCAGATTTTTATATATAATAATTTTAATATATTTATTAAATAAAATTAAAAATATAGAATAAAAAAAACTTTGATATCAAATTAAAAACAGTTTCAAGTTTGGCTTTTACAAAAAGAATAAAAAACAATAAATAATTTTAAAAAAATAAAATATGACTAAATTTAATACTAAAAAATTAATTAAGTACAATAAAATATATTATTATGTTTCACATGTGGTTTCAAAGTTAGGCAATTTAATTGTTTTAATTAATATATACTTTGGGCTTAGAAACAAATAAATCCAAAAACTAAAAAATCAATGGGCCCAATTTTTAAGAGGCCCAAATTAAAAAAATGCTCACATTTTCATAGGAAAACCCTGAATTTAAATCAAACCGGTTTTTAACCAGTTCGATTCACCGATTTTTAGCAAAGTTTTCACCAATTCAGGCCGATTTTTTAGACTTGCGATTTCCTTATGCAACTTGGACCGGACCATTGTCCGGTTCCCAGTTAAACCGGTCAAACCGGCCAGTCTGGTCCTATCAATGATATAAACCATAACTAATGTTGTTTATATCTTTTTAAAAAATCATATCTAATCTAATCTTGATTGTTGATGCAGTTGGCAAGGTACATTCCAGACTCTACGGCTGGATTAGTTTTTGGAAGCAATAACAATGTTCAAATTATATATTAATGTTTGCATGTAGATTTGAACTTAGCTAGATAGCCAGGTAAAATACTTGTATTAATTATTAATTAAGTATATAGCTATAGATTTCATTGATAAATGATAATCAACAGTAAGTATTCTCCCTATTAGTTTCAGTATAAACATAATCTATATGAACATCTTCATATTCAAACTATAATTAATGGACAATTTTTCTTTTTAGATTAACAAGATCAGCATGCTAATAGATCGGGTAAGGAATGATCATGTAAAAGGCAACATCAAAGGGTTGGAAGCACGGGAAAAAATAATTCAAAATTATGTATTTAAAAAACAATAAAAACAATAATTGAATTTTTTTTTTCTTTTATGTATTTTATTTTATTACATTTATATCTTAAGTTTTGAATTTTTTTTTCTTTTATGTATTCATTTTATTACAGAATAAGTATTTTATATAAATTTAAGAATTAAGATTTTATTTATAATATTTCCCCATATCTATTATTCATTTTTTTATTCTTATGTTTTCAAAAAAATTCAGGATGCACGATTCTTTTAGATTATATTATAATTTCTATAATTACCCATGCATAATGTGAGAGTTTAGGGATTAATTATCTTTTGAAATTTGTGAGAGTTTAATGATTAATTATCTTTTAAAATTTATACATTATAAATTAAAAGATTTTTAAAACAATAATTACTTAAACAAAATTTAAATATTTCGCATGCGAATCGTGGTTAACGACTGGTATGCATAATTAACCCTTTCAAAATTTTTAAATATTACTTTTCAAAATTTTTAAATATTATTTTTCAAAATTTATTTTTAAATAAAATAAACATATGTGCGTGAGATGACGAACAGTTGAAAACTTTAATTTTACACAAAATTAAGACTTTCAAGATTTCTAAATTTTTATTTTTTTAAATTTATTTTTAAATAAAATGAACATGTTTGTGAGATGACGCAGAGTTGAAAATTTTAATTTTAAAAATATATATAATATTTTATTGTTATATCTATATATCTATAATATTGAAACGTATTTATTAGATCATATTGTAGAATTATACATATACAATTATAATGAATTTTAAACAAATGATGATATAAATTAAACTGATGTGTGTATATATACACACAGCTGTTTTATTAATTAACGTTATATTCATATTCAAATCACATGAAATTTTGTTTTAACATTATAACATTATAAATAATATAAGACAATATAATCAATACTTTAATATTAAAAAATAAAAATGAGTATAAATAACAAGTAAAAGAGAGCAATGACATAAAAAAAAATTTGAGTACGAATATAAGTATAGTCAATGTGCACGTCATAAAAGGACTAGTTATCCATAATCGTTTCTATCAACAAACATATTAAGATTATAGAAAATATGAGAGTGGGAGATCTCGAATCCTCCCACCACAAAGGTTATCGCCAATTTAGTAATAACATTTCAGTAAATAACATTTCAGTAAATAATGTACTAAAATAACAAACCCAACTAGATTCCTATATTGTGGCAGTATATCAGAAGACTAACTTACCTGCTGATTTGTCTCTCATGACCCTGACATGTAAGTGTAACAAGACTGAGCTCCAAGAACAAGCTCAAGAATTTTTACTGCATATTGACAAGGATACTTGTAAGAAGAATCTAAAATTTTAAGAAATTCTCCAAGGAAGAAGGAAATATAAGTAGAATACACTAAGTACTATAGTCAAGATGTGCTTCAGTGATAATAAAGACAACAAAAAAAAAAAAAAAAAAAAAAAAAAGCATATGACCAAGGATACTTGTAAGAAGAATCTAAAAATTTTAAGAAATTCTCCAAGGAAAGAAGGTTAATATAATAGTAGAAATACACACTTAAGTACTATAGTCAAGATGGTGCTTCAGTTGATACCCTAAAGAACAACAAGAAAAAAAAACAAAAAAAAAAAAAGAACTATATAACACTGCACAAATTTGAAACTGAAGAGAATATAACAAAACACGCACTGTATTAGAAGTCCCGAAAAAAAAAAAAAAAAAAAAAAAAAAAGAACATAACACTGCAAAATTTGAACTGAAGAGAATATACAAAACGCACCTGTTAGAAGTCCGATAACCGGAACAGGTTCCAGTAGTTTTTCCTTGCTTACAAGTCTTTGCCTGAAATAATAATTAACAAGGATTGTGTAATTTCTTGGATTAACTATATCGGAAAAGATTCCGACTTAGACACTGCAAAAAATAAGAAAGGAACTTGCAAAAAAAATCAGTACCTAATGTACTTGCCAAAGAATGGATCTCTCATAAGGTAAAGTGCCCATAACAATTTTCTTCTTTTTAACTGATTCAAATGCAAAATCGACACCTATTTAGAATAACATATATAAATATATATGCTCTGAATTAATGAGCCTTATGCATTAGAAAATTGCAAAAATAAGATACAATAGTGCAAACCTCATTCTTTTCAGAGCCAGTAAGATTAAGCTCTTGTCGTTTTCTGCTATGCCTGGACTTTGTAGCTTGTGTTAGAAAGCCTATTCCAACAAAGTCCATAGCCAGAGAAAGGAACCAAGGGGTCCAAGACCAGATTCCATATTTTCTGATAAACAAGACATAAATTAGAGGTCTTGTGATAAAAAGAACCTCTCCCACGACAAATAAACCTCCATGAAAACCTTTCTCAGACAACATTGTGGAAAGTGGTGTTCTCTCAGTCACAGGAGCTGTATAGAAATAATTGTAAATATTAATGGCATAAATAGAAATCTAATGGCATAAAATTTTCTAGAATTTATTTGTAATTTCATATTTCCATGTCTCCAATGAATGAAGATATTCATTTCACTCCCAAGAGTTCAAAATAATAAAACCAAATTCTAGTATTAAATGATTTATATTTCAAAGTAATTTATACCAAAAAACAGATAAGAGTAATATTTACATGGAAGCTCCATAATGTCATGCTGATTTTGATTCCCACCAAAAGATGCTGGGTCAGGTATCATCCTAGCATTTTCTCCAAACAAGCTCAAAGCAGACAATGCCTGCCCTTCTAAATTCCTTGGATTCTCTTCTGAATGACCAAGTTTATTATTATGGCTTCTAGGCTTTGAAAAATCTCCAGTGTTACACTCAGAAGATAAATTTGAATGCTTTTCAATATTTGGTGTTTCTCCTCCATGCAGAAGCATCTTATATCCACTATTCCAGAACAAAGCAAGCCTAACTAAAACCCTGAGTATAAGAATATGCAATTATAAAGAGTAATATACATATATATATATATACCAGAATTAAACCTCAGTTTAACTGAATAAAAATAGTGACACACACTCCTTTTGCGAAAAGGCAGCTTACTTCATTGCTTCTGTAAAAGCTATGAAATCCCATTTCTTATCTTCACCATAATAATGTTCTGCTGTAACTTCAACAAGTCTTTCAAACTCCTTTATTGCGGATATACAAAATGAATAAGGGAGACAAAAAGGCTCCACAAGGCTTGGATTTATCTGGGTTGGAGTGGAGTCGATTATATGCTCATTGATAGCAGTGATTATGCCCAAGATAGCACTTACTGCAGATGGTTATTGAATTGATCAATTCAACAATTCCAGGCAATAATAGAAAATCAAAAAAGGAAAATTGAAAAACTCAAAGGAACTCAAATTTGCAACCTAAGTTTATTTTCTTTTCTTTTCTTTTCGAGTCTAACAAAATAACAAATTGCATTCGGCAAACCCAACAGAATCACAGAGCAGTTTACATGTTGCATATTAAACCAATAGAAAACAAGAATAAGGAACGGAAAAACCCTGCCAAATTCTTAACTCAAAAGAAGAAGCCAAATGTTACCAAAATTTCAAAAAACCTGCTTCTGATGCTATTTCTGAATCGGAAATCCGCTCAGGAAGAAGCCATGTCACTCCCTGACCAAAAATATTCAATACCCATATCAGATATTACTCGAATATATAAACAAATTCCATAGATTTTCATATTTGAACCCAAAAATAAAATCATCAAACGCAAACCAATTCGTAAAATACTCTCCTTCCCCAAGACCTTCTGAAATTTAATAGTCATAGGTATAGAACACAGAGCTTACATTGGCAAGAGAATCGAGATTGTGCACGTAATCTTTATTGCTTCTAACCCATCTTTTATAAGCCTCCATAGATTCAGAATCTCTATCCAGAAAAAGAAAACTGATAGAGAGACTCAGCTCTCTAAATCAAACTCTCTTTGGTTTTCTTCTTCAGTAGTAAATGGATGGGTTAATTATAGTAACAGTGTCTTAAACACTTTTGAATTTTTTTATAAAAAAAATTAGAATTCAGTTTTCTTTTATTTTCTATAAATATTCATTTAATTTAGCTTTTCTTTTTCATTTTTTCAAATTTTTTTTATCTTATATCTCTTATCAAAACTACATTTGAAAAATTTCCCTGATCCTCTTTTGATTACAAAATGAAGTCAAAAGAAAAAATGCTCAATTTACTTCGAGGTGTAATATTTATTTTCCTCAACGGTCAGCTTTTTTATTGTTTAACACCCTATAAGAAAAGAGGTTTGTCCTCTTATTGTCGAACTCAAAAATTTGTCTCTATCGACACAGTTTTCTTCCACAGAGCCTCCAGTGCTAATTTTCTTTTCCACTTCTCCGTCTTCCTTCTTTAAAATACAAAGAATTCTTTGGCTTTTAAAATTCTTCTCTCTGTTTTTGTTTTTCTCTCACGCACTTACTTTTGTTTGTTTCCTTTCGCTCTCCAGCTTAGTTCTTTCAATGTCATTTTCTCTTTGGAAAACACTTACCACACTAGTACTATTTTTTTTTTAATTTTTATTGCTCTATAGACTAGGTGCAGGTAATAAATTTCCTTTGTGGAATAGACGTTCGTATACCTAGAATATTGATCCTATATTGCACATAAACTTTCTTTGGTTGTCATTTTCACGTTTCGAAAACGTTTCCTGCGGAGAAACGCTTATGAACTCTTCGGAAATATTTTGGAGCCATTTCCCTAAATTGAGTAATTTGGAAACTCATTTTTCCTCTCTAAATACGTTTCCATAAACGAAAACTCTCAAAAACTCATTTCTCTAAATAAATATATAAATAAATAAAAATTCATAAATCAAGTATTTTTTTATGAGTATGAAACTTGTAATTTTTTTAATTATGATTAAATATTGATTGGACTTTAACTTGTTGAATATATTTAATAATTTATAATAATTTATATTTTTATATTTATAAATATAATCCTATATTTTTCATATTTATGTGTTTCTCCCACATTTCCGTTTCTTATATTTTAAAAGAGTATTGTTTTCCTATGTCCGTTTTCACGTTTTCATGCTTCCATGTTTTCGTTTCCGTGCAACATAGGATACACCTATAGATCACACTAATTCTAAATAGTATTTTAATTCAAATGACCGTATTTATAAAGAAATTCGACTTAATTTCACCCATAGTTTCTCTACTCAGAGGGTCATTATTTTGAAGTCCTCCATCTCAATTTTGTATTATAAAACTGTCTCAACACTTTACTGTTACAAGTCTAAAAATTAATACAATTTTATGATACAAAATTGAGATGGGAGACTTTAAAGTGATGACCCCTGAGTTGAGGAACCTTGGATGAAATTAAGCTAAAAAAATTCTTAAATAGACTAGGTCTACCATGTCAGTAGCTATAGCTCCATCCACTAAAATAAAGTCACCTCAACAGTTTGTTTTTTTCCATTCCACATTAGCAACTAAGGCTCCATTTATTTCCGTAAAATAACTTGTAGGAAAATATTTTTCATAATTTTTCATTGTTTGAGGCGTTAATAAGTCAACGGAAAATATTTTCTTAATCCAAGGAAAATTAAGTCATTTTTTTAAGGAAAATAACTTTCTATATTCAAGAGAGTAAAATATTTTTTAGACTTTGATGAACCTTATAAATCCATATTTTTTAATTTATTAATCATCGTAATCATTACTTGTTGGGTTTCAATATCAATAATACACAGCGGAATAATATAATTATAACAAAATAATTATACCAACAGGGATCTGTTTAAATGATTAAAACAATAAAATTATTTAGAAGAATACATCTCTTGCAGATTCTTTGAAACTTCGATCTACGCAGTTAGGTTGTTGCAAACCACAAACCGTCCAAGTATCCAGCCTCTAGTAGTATCCACAGGAATGGATAATTAAAAAACTCTAAAACTATTTTAAAGGATTGAAATATTAGAGCGTATAATGGTGCTAGCTATCATGGGCTCTATGTTTAGTTTTGTTGCTATCAGCAACAACTCACGGTTAGACTGTATCTTAAATCTTATATATAAAAACCTTATGTCATAGATAAATAAATTATTGTTATTTATTTAAACCTTTTAAGTAAATAAATTATAACTAAAATATAGATGTGCCTATTTATTTATTTAAACAATTTAAATAAATAAATCATAATACATATAATAATAGGATTTTAAATTTAATCAATTTTATTTATTTATTTAACTATTTAAATAAATAAATCATAATTAAAATATTAAGTTTATTTAATCTAAAATTTATCTTAATCGGAGAGCGTTATAATAGCGTGCTAGCATGATCATGGGCCTTATGTTTAGTTTTGTTTGTGCCTTATCAGCAACAACTCACCGCGGTGCTAGACTGTATCTTAAAGTATCTTTTTATATATAAAAACCTTCTATGCTCATAGATTAAATTAAATTATTGTTTATTTTATTTAAACCTTTTTAAGTAAATAACATTATAACTAAAATATTAGATTGTGCACTATTTATTTATTTAATACGCATTAAAAATAAATAAATCATAATACATATAATAATAGGCATTTTAAATTTATAATCCAATTTCTTATTTATTGAAATTTTTAGATTAGTTTAAATTAAATAAAGCATAATTTATATTAAGTTTTATTAATCTGAAAATTTTATCTTGAATAAATAAATAAATCATAATTAAAATATTAAGTTTATTTAATCTAAAATTTATCTTAATAAGTTTTAGACATAAATCAATTAAGTCAATACTTAATAATTTAGGAAAAATTGTAATTAAATATAAATTACAATTTTATCCTTAATTTCACAAAATTTATTTGTAATCAAATCATACTTTATTCGATTCTCTTTTTCACTATCTCATATCCATTCTTATTTGTGTGATCTTTTAAGTTCCAAAAATGTTGGCAATAAATATAAATTAAGTTAATTAATTAATATTTGAAGGCTAAGTACATTGTCTAGCAACATGTTAAGACTATCCAAATATTTAGAAAGTTAAAGTGGTTTGAATTAAAATTTCAGTGCATGATTTATCAGTGTAATTAATATCCTTCATCATTAATGTTCTGATTTCGTAATTAGTTATGGAGTGTATCTGTTTTACTAAATCATGTTAGTTCTTTTAATCTTATCCATTGATCATTTGAATGTAATTCCAAATTTAATTTGCTAATTTCATTTTATCTTGCGCAAGTGCGCAAGGATTTCTTAATCAATACTAGTAGAGAAAAATTAGAACATTTTTCCTGATTTACCTAGAGTGATGAATTCTTTCTTAATTACACAAAAATCTCCATACAGGTCCTACTATGTCCAATTAATCATTGCTTATTATCGTGAAAGAAAAATCAAAATATATACATCCCCATATAAGATAGCTTAGTAATTTGAAGTCAAATGATCACTTATACAACCATCACTTGAGTATTCCATAGACACAGACAACTCTCCGTATAAAATTTTCATGCAGTTCAATTCAGTGAACTTATTTAAATAACAAATACCTATATATTAGTTCTAGCTATCACATATATTTGAACTTATAATATTATTGTTATTATTATATTAGTTCTAGATATCACATATTTAAACTTATAAAAACAGTTACTTTCCTAAGGAAAGAACATAATATATACCAGTCTCAATAGCTCTAATCATTGTCCCATAATGAGGAGAACATTCACTAAGAATATTTAGAGACCTTGCTTTAATGCAAATATAAAACTCATAATTACAACCACATTATAATTTGTTTTGCAAAGCAGTATTGTCTCATGGACTTTATTTTTTACCAAGATTCAAATAATAGAATATAACAGATAAATAATAGAATATAACAGATAAATAAATGCCTTTTATTGATAATAAAAATATTTACTATATGAAATATTATATTCAAAATATAACCAATCAAATTGGCTATAGGGCATATACATAAAATAGTAATAAAATACATAAAATATTTTGAGCAATACACAAAATAGTAATAACATTAAAATTTATCATTAATATTTTTTTAAAATTTAGTTTCATTTCATTTCAAAAGAATATTATTTTTTCTTAATATACATGGAGTTAATGTCATTAATAAAATTAATAATATCATTAATATTTAATAAATTAATAATATTATTAATATTTTGTTAACAAATAATAAAGCTTTCAATTTCTTTTTTTTAACAGCTAATAAAATTAATAATAATAATAATATTAATATTATTATTATTATTATTATATTAATTCTAGATATCACATATTTAAACTTATAAAAATAGTTACTTTCCTAAGGAAAGAACATAATATATACCAGTCTCAATAGCTCTAATCATTGTCCAATAATGAGGAGAACATTCATTAAGAATATTTAGAGACCTTGCTTTAATGCAAATATAAAACTAATAATTACAACCACATTATAATTTATTTTGCAAAGCAGTATTGTCTCATGGACTTTATTTTTTACCAAGATTCAAACAGTAGAATATAACAGATAAATAAATGCCTTTTATTGATAATAAAATATTTATTATATGAAATATTATATTCAAAATATAACTAATCAAATTGGCTATAAGGCATATATATAAAATAGTAATAAAATACATAAAATATTCATAAAATTATTTTTGAGCAATACACCAAATAGTTAATAACATTAAAATTTATCATTAATATTTTTTTAAAAATTAGTTCATTTCATTTTTCAAAAGAATATTACTTTTTCTTAATATACATGGAGTTAATTGTCATTAATAAAATTAATAATATCATTAATAATTTAATAAATTTAATAAATATTATTAATATTTTGTTAACAAAATAATAAAGCTTTCAGTTTCTTTTTTTAACAGCTAATAAAATTATATTATTATTATTTTATTTTATTTATTATATTATTATTATTTAAAGTAATTAATAAAAATAATAATATTATTAACATTTCATTTTTCTTTTAATAACTAATGAAAAAGTAATAAATAAAATAATAATATTATTAACATTTCATTTTTCTTTTTAATAACTAATGAAATTACAAGTATTATTAATATTATTTCAAAATAATAATATCATTAATATCTATCATTAAAAATTCTTTAATTTTATTTTCTTAAATTAAGATCATTAATGATATATACTAGTGATATTTTTAATTTTTCAATAATTAATAAAATTAATATTCTTTCAACCTAATAAAACGTTTTTGCTTTTTATTTAATAATTTATGAAATTATAATATCGTTAATATTATTTTTAAATTAATAAATTAAATGATAACATATTTGATATTTTTAATTCATTTTAAACATAAATATGTGATAAAAACGAGCTCAAGCCCTTTAAAGTTTACTCAAGGAGGCCGAAGGCTGCTGCTTGTTTGGTTAGTGATCCAAGAAATCAGAGGAATGATTCAAGGAATGAAAACGGGACACATGTCACAGTCAGTTATGATGGGAGTACCAACACAGCATAAGAAGGGAAGCAAGGACAAGGCTGGGGGGATCTTTTTTGCATAGAACTTTCGAGCAGAGAATTCTGTTGGAGAGCTTTTACTCTTGGCTTGGTCCTTTGAATCAAGATTTCCTTTTATTTTGTTCTAATTATTTTTTTCTCTATTGTTGCTACTAAGACTGTTGTAACCACGATTCCGCTATTTGTGGATTTCATCTCACCTTTAATACAAAATCTTCCTTTCATTCATATTTGTCTACAAATATTTATTTACTTTCAAGAGCTGGTTATTCTTTCCTCTATCAATTTGGTCCGACCTGCCGGATCTCAATTTCATACCCACAATGACAAACACAAGACAAGATTCACGATTTGAACAGATAGAGAAGAACATTTCCACCATTGAAAATCACCTCACCAGCCTTGACAAATCTCAAGCATCCTTCCACACAGAATATACCCAAAACCTCACGTCCCTCACAAACCAAATGTCCTCACTCATAACCAAGTTTGACCAACTTATATCCGCTCTCTCCACCGGTAGAACGCAAACAGAATCCGGAGACTCCTCCTCTCCCAAATAAACGCCTTCCCATGCACAGCACACACTGCCGATTACAACACCCATCATCACACCATCAAACACAACACCCACCTCTATTCCAGACCAGATTAAGAAGGTTGACATGCCTCTATTCAATGGGTCAGACCCGATAGGCTGGATTGCACGAGTAGAGCAGTATTTCGAGCTCCGCTGAGCGAAACCAAACATGAAGATTTTGATGGCACTTGTGGCTATGGAGGGAGAAGCTCTTCATTGGCTTCGATGGGTTCGGCAACGCGGCCCTACTTTTTCTTAGGAACAGTTAAAAGAAGAAGTAGCCACTCAGTTCAGCAGTGATGACTCTAACAACCCTTATGAGCTCCTTGCTGCCGTAAAATAGACTGGGTCAGTCCACTCTTTCATTGTGAGTTCATCTCAAGAGCTACCTAAGCCCCATCTCTCTCCGACCAACAGCTCTTAGGTTACTTCCTCAACGGCCTCCGCTGCGACATTCGCCTTCGCCTGCGTTCACCAGATACCATTGATCTGCGGCGTGTGATGTGGGTGGCAAGAGAAATTACCTTTTCTCCCACCAAACAGACCTTACCTACACCACATTTTGGGCTGGGCCCAAAACCTCCAGGCCCTAGTTACACCATTTGCCCATCTACCACTTCTCTTGTCCATAAACGTGACACACCTCCTTCCCTCAAACCACCAGATCCCTCTACATGTCCTTTAGCCCTTCTTGCACCACCCCTGAAACCTGCCACCCAAGTACACCAACCAAGAACCACCCGCCACTATTCCCACCAAGAATACCAAAGCCTCAGAGCCAAGGGACCCTGTTTTAAGTGCAAACAGCCCTACTCTCCCCTTCATGAATGTCTCAATCGTGCCCTTCATGCCTTAATTGCTAGTGAAGATGAAACCATGGTGGATGCGGATCAAATGGCTGAATTAGAAGCCACAGTTGAGACCAAATCTCCTGTCACCTGGGATGAAGCTCATTTCTCCAATATAGAGCTTTCTCTTAACTCAATTGGTGGAATTTCAAAGTCTAAAACCATGAAACTCAAAGGCATTTTTTCTTCTATGGAGGTCGTGATCATGGTAGATAGTGGAGCAACCCACAACTTCATCTCCTCCCAACTAAGCACTGAACTCAGACTTCCAATCACCACCACTCCGGTATATTATGTACGTCTCGGTAACGGTCATAGAATTGCAGCCTCGGGTATGTGTCGCTAGCTTCAGGTACGAGTTGGCTCCTATGAAATTGTGGGAGACTTCTTTATTTTTCCATTACATGGAGTTGATTTTGTTCTGGGCATAGCTTGGCTTGAAACCTTGGGTGATATACAGAGTAATTGGGCTAACATGTCTATGGCATTTTGTCATGCGGGCCAGCCAATCTCTCTAGTCAGTGATCCGTCTCTTTTGCGTACTCCTTCTTCCATGAAGTCTATCTGCAAACTCTTAAATATAGACTACTCTGTTTTGCTTTGGGGAGTTGAAACCGAAGTTTCCCCGTTACATGATTGTGTGCTTTCATCCTCCCAAGAGTTGGCATTGCACAGGTTGCTTGAGAGTTACCAGAAGGTTTTCGAAGAAATTCAGTCCCTTCCACCACATAGATAGGATGATCATCAGATTACTCTCAAACCAGGGCAGGAACCGATTTCTGTTAAACCATACAGGTATGGCCACTTGCAGAAAGATGAAATTGAAAAACTTGTATCTGAGATGTTATCTACTGGAATTATACAACCAAGCCATATTCCCTTCTCCAGCCCAGTTCTGCTAGTGCGCAAGAAGGATGGCAGTTGGCATTTTTGCGTTGATTACCATCAATTGAACAAAGCCACTATACCGAACAAGTATCCGATTCCTGTGGTTCAGGAGTTGCTTGATGAACTTTACGGCGCCTGTTTTTTTACCAAACTAGATTTGAAGTCAGGATTCTTTCAAATCTGAGTATCAACACCTGACATTCACAAGACAGCTTTTCGGATTCACATAGGGCACTATAAGTTCTTGGTCATGCCCTTTGGGCTTATGAATGCTCTTGCCACTTTCCAAGCTGTTATGAATTACATATTTCGCCCTCACCTTTGCCGTTTCGTGTTGGTATTCTTCGACGATATACTTGTTTATAGTAAGGACTAGAACTCTCATCTTCAAAACTTATCCATAGCTCTGAACCTTCTACGACAGCATCAGTTACATGTTAACCCAAAGAAGTGTTCCTTTGCCAAGTCATCAATGGAGTACTTAGGTCACATCATCTCAAGAGAGGGGGTTTCTATGGACCCGGCTAAGATTTCTAGTATTCTCCGATGGCCCACCCCAAATTCTGTAAAATCTGTCTAGGGATTTTTGGGACTTACGGGGTATTATTGGAAGTTCATCTGCCATTACGGTCAACTAGCTCGGCCTCTCACTTCACTATTAAAGAAGGAATCCCAACAACAATTTTCTTGGAACTCACAGGCATAAGATTCCTTTAACTCATTGAAGTAAGCAGTCACTTCATCTCCTATACTTGCTATGCCAGACTTTACAAAGCCTTTTGTTATTAAGTGTGATGCATCCGGGACGGGGATAGGGGCTGTCCTACTGCAGCAAGGAAAACCCATCGCCTACTTTAGTAAAGGCACTCTTGATTCAGCTCCAAAGAGATTAGCCTATGACAATTAATTAATGGCCTTAGTCCTAGCTGTCTGCCATTGGAGGCCATACTTGATTGGCCGAGATTTCTTGGTGCACATCAACCAACGAAGCCTAGGCAACTTGTTGTCCCAACAGGTAACCACCCTAACTCAACAATATTGGATTTCCAAACTAATGGGCTACAATTTTTCATATTGAATATAAGCCGGGTACCTCCAACAAGGTTGCCGATGCGCTATCTCGGAAGGAGGACAGCCATCATTTCCAAGCATTATCAAGTTCTATTTGGGCAGATTGGGAAGAGATCAACCGGGAAATTCAAGCTGATGGGGTACTACAACGATTGGCCTCCAACTTGCAAAAGGATCCTACCAAGCACCCTCATTATGACCTCATCCATGGTCGCCTCTACTTCAAGGGTCGGTTGGTACTCCCTGCCACTTCTAAATGGTTACAACTGATAATCACAGAGTTCCACTCGACTCACTCCGGGGGTCATTCCGGTGCATATCGTACCTATCGCCGTATTGCCTCAAGTTTTTATTGGACAGGAATGATGAAGCAAATCCAGCAGTTCATGGCTGCCTGTTTGGTTTGTTAGCGCCAGAAATACGAGGTTCAATCCCCAGTGGGTCTGTTACAGTCACTGCCCATTCCTAATATGATCTAGGAGGAAATCGCCTTAGATTTTATCACCGGACTACCACGATCGCATGGGGCTGATTGTATTTTAGTGGTAATGGACATATTATCTAAGTACGATCACTTCCTGAAACTAAAGCATCATTTCACTGCTAAACGGGTGGCTGAATTGTTCACTTCAGAAATTGTTCGTCTACATGGGTTTCCACAAGTTATGGTAAGTGATTGTGACCCACTCTTCTTAAGCAACGTTTGGAAAGAGCTGTTCAAGCTCTAAGGCACCCAACTCAAGTTCTCATCAGCCTACCACCCCCAAATGGATGGGCAAACTGAGGTTCTAAACCAATGTGTTGAGTCTTACCTCCACTGTTTCTGCTCCGAGCAACCCAGGCGCTAGGCAAAATGGTTGGGATGGGCAGAGTATTGGTAAAATACGAGCTTTTAAAGTGCAGTAAAGAAAACGCCTTTTGAGATAGTCTATGGCCGTCCTCCCCCTACAGTTCTCCAACACCTACCAGGGGAAGTAAGGGTCAAGACCGGGATGAGATCATTCACCAACTGAAATTCAACCTTACAAAGGCTCAGCACTTGATGACTAAGTATGCCAACCGCCATAGGCGAGATGTACACTTTCAGGTTGATGACAAGGTATTCCTTAAAATCAGGCCCTATAGGCAGTAATCAGTTTCCGCAAGGGTTAATGCTAAACTTACAATGCGCTATTACGGCCCCTTCGAGGTTGTTGCTAAGGTGGGAGCCGTCGCATACAAGCTGCTCCTACCGCCATCCTCCCGAATACACCCGGTCTTCCATGTATCTCAGTTGAAAAGAGTCGTGGGGGAGCACAAAGTGGTCACCAAACTGCCCGAACAACTGCAAGATGTTGGAGAACCTGTTGTGGAACCTATTGCCATATTGCAAACTTGCCATGTCATTAAAGACCATAACAACATCAAACAATTCCTTGTTCACTGGACAGGTCACTCAGCTGAAGAATCCACTTGGGTAGATGCATCTGACTTCATTGGGCAATTTCCATATTACAACCTTGAGGACAAGGCTATTAATTTAGGGGGAAGTATTGATGGAAATGAGCCCAGGCCCTTTAAAGTTTACTCAAGGAGGCCGAATGCTACTGCTTGTTTGGTTAATGATCCAAGAAATCAGAGGAATGATTCAAGGAATGAAAACGGGACACCTGTCACAGTCAGTTATAATGGGAAATTCTGTTGGAGAGCTTTTGCTCTTGACTTGGTTCTTTTGAATCAAGATTTCCTTTTATTTTGTTCTAATTATTTTTTCTCCATTGTTGCTACTAAGATTGCTATAACCATGATTCTGCTATTTGTGGATTTCATCTCACCTTTAATACAAAATCTTCCTTTCATTCATATTTGTCTACAAATATTTATTTACTTTCAAGAGCTTGTTGTTCTTTCCTCTATCAATATGTCATTGATATTTTTAAATAATAATGAAAAATTCATATACATGCAAAACGCATGTCGATGACTAGTCAGATATAAACCTGATTAGAGTTTCTTTCTTTCTTTATTCTTCTTTAGTTTCTCTTCTTGCTTGTTTCCACATTAGTTTCTTCTATTTGTAGATCTCTCTCTCTCTCTCTCTCTCTTTCTCTCTCAATTTTTCCCTTTAATGGCTAGTAAAAGATCTTAAAGTTAGAGAAACCATATAGGCACAAGCAAATGTTAATGATATGGGTGGGCGCTTTCCTTGTTTTGAATCATCAAACAAGAATGGTAGAGGTGTTGATGATGGTGTCCTCAAATTCAAAGAGGTGGCCAAGAAAGATTCTATCAAAGATAAGTCGATTGTTTAATCTCATCGTGAGTTAGCTCAAGTAAGAATTCTTGTTTTTTTTGGTGAATTAGTTTCGGAAAGTAACAATAATTTATAAAAATAAATAAAGTGGAGAAAATAGTTTATTTTGAACTTATAATTACAACTTTTGGTTAAATACTCTTAATTGTATGAAAATTATTTGTTCAAATACTTAATTAGGAAGCAATTTTATAGACATGCCTAAATATAAGATTTATTCCCTCCGTCCCATTTTATTTGCATTGTTTGACAAAACACGCATAATTAATAATTTAGTCAACAAAAGTTATTTTGCTATTTTTTATCCTTAATAACTCGTTAAGGTACTAAAAGTTCTTCGTTCAATGAACAATTATAAAGATTATTATGAGAAAAATAATTATTTACATGTCTAAATTTAGAAATCTTACAAACATTTTGAGACATTTTAAAAAGGAATAACAAACAAACAAAATGAAACAGGGAAAATATACTTCAATTCAAATACTAGTCCACATATATTAGTTCAAAGCTTAGTAATTTATTATAGGCCTATTGCATTTGAGTAATTTTATTAGTCGATAATGCTAATATTAAACTCTCGACCCTTCCTTGTCTCTGCATAACTCTAGCCCCTTTTCTCCCGAGGGTTGCCGCTGGTTACTTTCTGGCTGGCGGCAGTGCATATCTTCTCTTTCCATTTATCTTTTACAGTCTTTTTTTCGTCTTTTTTGTTGCTTCAGCACTCAAATATTCCATTTTTGGGCTTGAAGATGGAAAGAGCACTAGATCTGTAAGGTTTTGTTCGATTTACTCGGGAGTCAAAAAATCTTTGCATGGTCCGTCTTATATACTCATTAAAGTGTGCCCTTTGGCCGCCTACGAGCAGTTGGTTTTGGAATCTTGCTCCAGCCTATCTAGTATCAAGGTTATTCCAATTGATCCACTAGTGTTTTGGCTAGATATTGGATCTATAATGTCGGCTTTTACCTCTCCTTCCTTTTGAAGGCCACCTTGTGCTGGCTTTATATATGGGTTTTCATATATTATCAGAAGACTGTTTATATTTTATATATCTACCGTTTTCTGTTGTAATTCTGTGTTTTTTATTCTGAGCCCTATGCTATGTTCTAAGTTGTAGGACTCTGTGTTTGAGCTTTATGCGCTTCTTTATAACGGTATTTTGTGTTAATGATAGTATCTTTTGGTTAAAAAAAAATTATTAGTCGGATTTAATCGTGTACCTTCCATAAAATGAAATTTTAACTTTCATGGCATTCTACCTAAAGTGATCAAAAGTTAGTATTGATTATTGAGGTATTACCAGATAAATCATGATGAATATATTATTTCAAATGATAGGTAAAATAATAATACATTATCAATTTTTTTTAGAATAATAATACAATAACAATTGAGTATAGAGAAAATTACAATCCGATCATTGTAGTTTGTGAAATACAACTATCCGTCCTTATCTTTTTTAAAATATACTAATTTGTCTCTATATTTTACTTCCGTGTTAACTCCTTTTGTCTAATTTTTGTATCTTTTCCATTAAGTCAATAAGAAACACACAGAGGTAAAAGGACATATAATAAAATATTATACTAGAAAAATTACAATACAGTCCCTATAGTTTGAAAAATACAATTAATTCATCTTTGTGTTTTATAAACTAAAATGGGTATTTTCATCATTTCATAAGGTATTTAACAGAAAGATGCAAAAATTGAATGAGATGAGCTCATAGTCTGAAAGAAGTAAACTATAAAAATATTTTAGTCTATTTCTTAAAACACAAAAACGAATTAGCTGTATTTTACTATAATTTTCCCTTGAATTTATGGTTAAGCGGAGAAAGTGGGGAAAAAAAAAGAGAAAGTGGCCCTATGGTACTCATTACATTATAGTGGGCTTGGGAACTAGATCTCACCAATATCAAGTTTTTTCGGATCCATATTACTAATGCTATCTAACATTTGATTCCACAAGCCCATTAACATCAGACTCGCTTTCTTTCTCCGAATCCACGCCTTTTTTATTCAACCATTATAACCCCTTAGGTAAACTATATCCACATCTCTTGAATATTAATGTGAATTATTTTTATTTAATTGTCATACTAAAAAAATAGAAAGATTTTTTTAAAAATAATCTTCAATGTTAATGTCTATTTGGTACATCAAGTTGAGGTGTCAAAAAAAAAAAAAAAATAAAATAGACATTTTCTACCACACTTTCTACTTCTAGAGAATCTTTTAGACAAAATTAAGATTTATTACTCTTTAGTTATTGGTTGGATATTAAATTTTGTGAGACCAAAAAAGAAAAGTAAAGAAAAAGATGATGAAAGAAATTCAAAACATATTGGAAAGAGATTTTAAAAATTTAACATCTATAAATTAAATAGACATTCAACCACATTGCCATTCACACCTTTTACTTTATATGACAAATCAGTCATAATCCACGTTAGCACAAGAGACGTTCTTAATATTTTAAGATCTTTATTACTATTGTCTTCTAAGGAAATCAAGTTTAACCCACTGTTAGCTCCAATATTTCCCTTTTATCTCATAAACATTTGAATTAACTCCCTAATTTGTGGAGATAATTACTAGGCTTGCCTTATCAATATTCAAATAAACAACATTAACTTTAGCAGGAAAAAATGAACCTTCCATAATAATACCACACCTAATTCTGCCATTAACAAACTCTGATTAGAGTGGTTTATTCCTTGGCCACTACCTTTTATATAAAAGGTGTTTTTGTTTGAGTTTATTATAACTTATTAGACACTTATCTTATTAACCTACGAATAAGAAGAACCCTAAAACAAAATGAGAGGTGGCTAACTAATTTCTATGAGAGATATAATTGACTGCAATTATCTGGATAGCTATTCCAAGTATAGAATCCAAAGAACCTAAAGGTGCATTGGTCATATATTTCGCAAAATGACATTCTTGCTAAGGTTGTATATCTTTTTTCAACCTACTCAAGTCCAAACCATTTTGGACCTTTTAGAGATTCTAACCAAAGATCACATTAGGTTCCAAAAATACATAGTTTCTCCTTCAAAAATAACATCTCCAGTATATGTACGCATTAAATATTTACTTAACCTGATAGGTCTCTGAGCGGATCTCACATTAGCCTCAAGACGTCGATCTCTAACTAGAAAAATAAAAGTTTAAGCTTGAGAATCTTCTGGTTTGGTACACCCCTAGAACTCACTAGGAGAAGTGGTATTATTGAACCAGACAAAGCAAACAAGCAATGAAACTAAAATCGGATACAACACCTAAACTATAAGACGAATAATTCTCTCCAGATTATACAAGTGCACGGTGAGCCCATGCAAAGGGTTTAGTTAAGATATATGTGATAGATTCCTCCAAGTATACAAATGGAACCTAACCATACACCCTCTCCGATTACATCTTCCAAATCGTCCGCTAATAGAAATTTTAGGTTACTTTTTTCCATAGGTGAATATATGTATATATACAGTATTAAGTACCATTAATTTACACATTAATAATATACCATAACAACAGGAGAATGAAAAAATATAGAGTTTTTTTTTTTTCTATTTCTTTTTCCATATCCATAATAATTTAGGTTATATTTGCTTTCTATTTCATATACATATGCATGAAATTTACATTTTTTTTCTTTGAATTTGGGAAGAAACATAATATATCTGACAATTGTGATCCAGTTAGTGCCTTTTTGCTTCTTTTTCAGCCTGGAATCAAAAAAAAAAATATATATATATTGAGCAGAATCAAGATAAATAAACAGAATAGGACAAATCAACTACCTTAAATAATTAGAGGTAAGCAGTTGATCATTAAAAATTTATATAATAAAAATATAGAGTTCTTATGTTTTTTGTTATACATGATAAAATTAAACCCAGCCGGAAAATTTTTAATTTTTTCTATTAAAACAAACACCAGCTAAATCAAAGTAGTGATTTGTGTGGAATAGAGAAATTGAAAGGATTTTTCAGAAAAAGTATTTTTGGCAATAAATATATGGTAATTAGCTACTTACAGCTTTGATAGCTCTCTCAAAAGCATCCCATCCATATTTTTCAACATATTGCACAACTGATTTCCTTGCGTCGAGACTCATCATTTGAAGAACCTTCTTTTGATCCTCCGTATAGTTTCCGTCCACTCTGCCGCCGATCTTAATATACTTCCGCACCAAATTCTCATAAATATACGCAGCTCCGTTGAAAATAGGCAGCACCAACCACATACAAAATACAAGCTTTATGTATGGCCAGAAAGGAAGCCTGATACATATTACATATATATTTAACAATTAGCATATACAAGTATGTTTGTTTCCTAAGAATATTTTGCTGGAAAATATTGTGCCAGAAAATATTTTTGGGACACTCAGAAAAAATAGTTTTATATTAAGTAATTCATTTAAAAAAAAGACCACGTCCCTTTTTAAAAAGAAAAATATTTTTAAATATTGAAAATTTTATTATAATAAAGGAAAAGGCTTATAGATACATATTTACTAATCCCTCAATTGTCGAATAAATGCAGGTTACTGTTATGTATTGAACAATTAGAAGAATTAAGCATATATGATCTCTGTTTGTTTTTAAGAATATTTTCCAGGAAATTATTGTCCCGGAAAATAGTATCGGGGTACTTAGAAAATAAATGAAAAAAAAAAAGCACTTTCCCCTTTTAAAGAGAAAAATATTTTCTGAACATTGACAAAATTATTATAATGAAAGAAAAGGTTTACTATTAATTTATATTTATGAATCCCCCAATTATCATATAAATACAATCTTTACCTTCTTTGGAGGAAGAGGTGGAATCTGCTTATAAAGCATATCTTACATCGGTTTTATATATTTTTATATTTAACAAAAAAGAATTTTAATATAATTTTACTATAATTTTAAAAAGAATTCAAAAATTCATAATTTTTCTAATACTGTAAGAATAGATTCTTAATATACATTAGGTTTAGTGACTGAAATTTTAGTTTTGAAGCAATATGAACCAATATTATATATATATATATATCAAGAGAATTTATATTAATTTATTCATAATTAATGTTAATAAAGAAAGAAGAAGAGCATACCAAACAAGGATTCTCCAAAAGGATAACTCAAATAGGGTTATCAATGAATAAATTATCCAATAGGTTAGCCACTGCTGGTCATCAAGTGTTGAAGGGCTTTCAATAGCTCTCAGTGATGCATATCTGTTCATTTATAACAAAAATTAATAATTCTCTATATTTTTTTCCTGAATAAATTTCATTAGTCTAAATTAAAGAAATATAAACCTTTTTATAAATAAAAGAAATATATTTTTCCTGAATAAACTTCACTTATCTAAATTAAATAAATAAAAATCTTATTAGTTTACTTACAGTGGGAAAAGAAGCATTATTCCAGGCCTGGTTCAATACAAATTAAATAAACTTATCATTAAAATAAAAGAGCTTAATTTGGAATTAGACATGAAAATAAAAAAAATCATAATATGTTATAAATGAATTTGTAAGTGTATAATCTATTTACAATTATAATTTCATTTATGCATTGAAATTTATTGAAAAAAATCCATACGAATAAAATAAATATTTTTATACATACGAAATATCAAATATAAAATGGTCATCAGATTAATGAAATATGAACTCTATACATAGAATTTTACATTCCGTAATTAAATTAAAAATAAAATCTATGATTTTGAAGAGTATTTGAAATGAATTAATTTGTTTAAATCCTATAATTAATAAAAAAACCGGATAGAAAATGTTAGAATTAAGATTATAATATATAAAATTTATCAATTTCATAAATTAAAAAAAGAATCTAAATTTCAAATGAATCTCATAAATTTATTTTTTCTTGAAAATTGAGTTTTATGAGAAAAGGCATAATCCATAATATACAACAAAAGTAAAAGAAAATACCCGACAAGGGCATCCAAACGCTTTGCAATGACTCCAACAACACCCATAATGTTACACCCTCCGTCTAATCCTCCGGGACCGGCAGCGCGACACTAGATGATGAATGTGAGAATTAAAAGGAAATAGCTGAGGATGAGATCAAAATGTACAAAGTATTTAACGTGTATGCGTTACTAATGAGAGCAAGGAAAGAATTTGTGTAGGACAAGAAAAGTATTAACCACATAAAAGAAAAATAAAGTGCCTTTGGAAATTTAAGGGTACAAAATTTATTCCTTTTAAAAAGAGGAGTTTATGAATTAAGGAATCTGGAATATAAATGATATCATATTTCAGTTAGAAAAATTATAAAAATATATTTAGTTAAAAATTTCCGGATTATATATTTCAAAAATTTATATTATATAAACTTTTACATAATATAATATAAACTCCAAAATAAGATGAAGAAATTCTAAACTAAAGTAAATTTTATTTTAAAAAATCTACAAGTAAATTCTATAAAATGATTTTTTTTGAAAATAATATAAACGTTACTTATGAAAATTTTTAATAATTTATGTTGAATAGTTGAATTTGATATTAGATAGTTATTTATTTCTCTTGTGGTGCTTTTATTATCTGTATTTGTGTTGAAAATGGTGTTTTTAAATCTATCCAATAGCTAAATTAGGTGGTGGTTTGACATTTATGTGAGGAGTGCGAGGTTTCGAGTTCGAATACTCTTGTTGACCACAGTTGTTTTCACTAATTTGGTGAGTCAAGAGAATGACTACCTTATGTCCACAATATTATTTTGGCTTATAAAAGTTTCCAATAAATTAAAAACAAAAATTCACCTAATAAATATAATTACTTTTATTTTTAATAATAACAATTAAATAATACATAAAAAATTAAATATCTTATTTTTTTTGACTTATTTTATAAGTAACCAGTAATTTAGTTAAACCCAATCTAATAATTTATATTTAAATATTTGAATCTAAGGGTGAAAAGACTTTTCTATGTATGAGGAATTTTAAATTTTTAATCCTTAGTTATATCTTTTTTTAAATACAAAGTTAATTAGTGGGATATGCCATGCAAGATTACTTAATTCTGCAAAGGAAAAGCATCGCAAGACAGTTAGGGGTGTGCATAACCGCAAACAGATTACTTAATTCTAGCAAAGGAAAAGCATCGCAAGACAGTTAAGGGTGTGCATAGCCGCAAGCTAAATAACCAAAATTCTAATTTTCAATAACCAACCCAAACCATTTGAATAAAAATCAAACCAAACTGAAGCATGATTTTAGGTTCGATTATTCGATTATCCAAACCTTTTTATATTCTTAAATCTTGGAGAGAGAGAGAGAGAGAGAGAGAGAGAAAGACTGAAGGTGGTAAGCTGTGATTGGAGGATATGGGGTCTGTGGATACCGCAACAATGGAATAAGTTTCTCCTAATAATAATTGTCACTCTCTTTGCTTTTTAGTTTTGGATATTTAAGGAAAAAACACACCCTCCGTAATTAAGGATGATCAAATGATCCGATCCGTTAAATATCTCGGCAGATAAATTCCGATCCATTTAACGATGAATAGGATAAATTCAGATATGAATCGGATATTGATATAACATAATCCTATACGTGAAAGGTAATTTTGCTTTTTTCTTATATTTTTAAAATTTTTTATCGTAATTCTAAATGTATAGTTGTCTTTATTCACCTTTTCCTTATTTCTTTTCCATTTATATTTTAAATTATTATCTCCAACTCTTTCACTCTTTTCGTATTTTTTTTCAATCTCTATTTCAAACAAAAGAATATGAATTGAACATTACGACCACTAACATAATTTCTTTTGCACCTAACAAATTTTAAAGGCTCTTTTAATTGTCATAGTATACAATATTTTGAATTATTGTTAGGAGTTTTTATGTTTTCAAGCACAATAAAAAATATAAATTTTATTAAATTATTGTTCCATTTTATTTTTCTTTTATGTTATGCGATCCAACTTGCTCCACTCCGACATTTGATCTAATTTGAATATGAGCGGAGCGGATATGGATATAGATATATGAAAATCTTCGCAGATCAGATATAGATTTTTGCGTAATCCGATCCGAATCTGATCTATAATCATCCATATTCCTAAATTATAATAAAGTTAATACATACCTCATTTTATAGTCTAAAACTAACACACGCCTCCTAAATTTTTATTCCGTCACACAATCACCTCCCTCCGTCCATAATTAACTGTATTTCCAGTAAATGACAAGTGAAATAACCATTCTAACCCTCGATACATTAATGGCTTCTCTTCCTTCATATCTCTCTCCTTCCTAGATAAAAAATTTTTCTCTCTCTCTTTCTCATGGACAGAGAGTCCACCCTGACGGGTCACTATCATCGATTTTCGAAGCTCGTCATCCATAGGTCACTACCATCAATTTCGAAAGCAAAACCATCGATAGGTCATCCATAGGTCACTACCATCAATTTCCATCAATTTTCATAGGTCATTACCATCGATTGGAGGCTAAGGTTATAGAAGGTAAGTTCTTCCCGTTGACGTTTTCTGTAGTCCAAACCATCACATTTTGCCCTAAAACAAAGGTGGCGAAATCAATTAAGTCCTAAGTAGAGCCAACACAGTGTTTTGTCTCTTCTTCTCCATAAATCTTGAATCTAATGTTGTTACCCACTACTCCTTCTCCATAACCACTGAAATTGTCTATGTAAATTGTCCATAAGAGGCAAAATTGACTTTATTTCAGTTTGACTTCTTACCCACACTAGCTTTCTCACCGCAACCAGTAAATGTTTCTATACCTCCTTCAATTTTCTTGTCCTTGGCATCTTGGGCATGGGAATTTATCATCAACAAGGAATTCTGAGTAAAGCTTTGGGAGGATTGAGTGTTCTACTTTGTAGAATTATCTTTTTTTTCTCTCTCTTTTTTTACCTTAATTTATGAGGTAGAATAATAGAAAATGAGGCTAATTTTGAACGGAGGGAGATGGTTATATGACGTAATGAAAATTTAAGTAGACCAGTGTTAATTTTAGAACATAGAAGGATGTATATGTTAACGTCACTATAATTTAGGGAGGGTGTTTTTTTTCCAATATTTAAAGAAATTAAATTTTTTTAGAGGAAAATACCTGCAGATCCTTTCAATAGATTAATTCGACTTTCTACAAATCCTTTTTTTTAAAAAAAAAAGAAAAAAAAGAAGCCGCCAAAGGAACCATACAGCAAGGAATAGCAAAATTTGATTAGAAAGATTGCAGGTCGCACAAGGTTAAAAGACTTCTTATTGAGCAGTCTTCTATATAATTGAATAGGGTATAAAACTTTGGTTAACCAAAATTTTTTCCCAAGACCGATTTCTTACCCAACTACATAGATTTGATACGGTTTTTCGATTTTTCCAAAATTTGTTCGCTTCTAAAGACAGTAACATTGGCAATGAAGACCCTATTCTCACTCCTTTACCAATTTGACCCAAATTAGAGGATTATGAAGATATTCAACAATCACTACAATTTCTTCTCAAAAAATAAAAAGAGAGGAAAAACAAATATCATTATAGCCAACTAGGCATGGCCACCTATTTGGTTTGACCTGGAATCAAATCAGAATCGAATCAGAATCAAACCATACTGTAGATGAATTGAAATTGGACCTAAATCGTTGATTTAAATTTTGAACCAAAATTAGCGATTCATAGGATGGTTAAGGTTTATGTGAATGTTAAAATATGAATCTGAACTAAAAATTTTTTATTTTAATTTTCAAAAATTTGTAATCACTTAGATTATTCTATAATCTAAATAAATAATTTACTGCATGATACACTTTACTTAAAAAGTCAAAAATCTAAAAAATTAAAATTGTAAAAAAAAAGTGAAATTTTTAGTTTAAAGTTATATTGTTTGATACCAATGGGACTGTAGTATTTTTTTTTCCTTTTTTTACTTAGTTCAAAATTATAATATTTGAAGTATTTTTCAAAATTTTCTAACAATTTATTTAATTAACATTTATATAGAATAAAATGAAAATTTATTTGGTTATTTTGTATTTGTTTATAAATTTAAATAATTTTATTTTTTATATAAGTATAAACATTCTAATAAGAGCTTCTATATTTCTTGGAAGCTTATGTAATACTTGAATACTAACATATGAACAAGCAATCCTAACTAATTTATGAGCTAATTTATTCACTTGTCTTTTAATCTATTTAATAGTAATGTTGTTACTCCATGAACTCAGTTGTACACGATCTAAAATCACCGAACCCCACCCAGATAAATCAAAATCATGCTTGAGATAAGTTCTATAAACCTCTTGAGCATCTATTTCAATTTGGACATCAGCAAGCTGTCAAGTCTTAATCCAGAAAAATTACTCGCATAACTCAAGGCTTTAGCATCCTTGCTTCATAATTACCATGAAAAAAAGATAAGATAGACCCATCACCGATTGACCTCTTTCATCGTGTATCCCAAAGCCCAACCTATGCATGATCACGAAAGTTTTTGCATCAATATTACAAGTACATGACAACATGATGACATCCTATAAGAACATGAACAATTGTTTCAGCTTGATCACAGAAAGCACAACATTCGTTAACATGTATTCCTCTATGTTATAAGCTTGAGCTGGCGGTTAATATATATCTATTTACTCTCCAAATAAAATTTTAACCTTTGGAGGGACCTCCATTTTCCATAGGCATTTTCAAAAATCCTGCTCCTTATGATCTGCATAATGAGTATTTAAGTGAACTGCTACATGACAAGTAGATTTGACCAAGTAGCTCCCGTTAGGTTCTAAATGTTATTAGTTTATCTTTACAGTTCCTCAAACTTAAAGGAATACTTAAAATTCTTATAGCATCTACAAGAGCAAGAGCAAACAAACCTTTATAATTAATATCTTCTTTCTGCTTTCTTAAGTCATGCATGATCAATCAGGTTCTACTCTAAAATTAGCGCTATTATTTATCCTAGAATCTTTCCAAACATTAATACAAGGACCATTTCCAACTTTTAGCATCGATTGAGAGCACAAAAGTCTCCACCTGAAAACATATTTTACTTTAAAGATTTATAATAGAAGAGTTGTTGATGCCGACACAAAAATCAAGCCCAAACAAGAGACCCAAACCGGCAAAAGCTCAGAAAAGCACATGATATAGTTAAACGATGCCAAGAGGGCCATTAAGGTCTAAAATTCAGAATTGTAAATATTACATATATTTAGAACATTTTTTGGACTTTTGTATAAACTTTCTAGAAGGTGCATCTTGCTTACACGGCACTCTTAGGACCCTATAAATAGGGAAAACAATGTTGTAGTTGACACGTAAATCTATACAAATAAATCAAATTGTCTAGTGCATTCAAGTCACCTTTAACTCTCCTTTTTTTTCCAACCTCCAATTTTTTATATTTCTCTCTTATCCCTCTCATCTTTACTTTTCTCCCTCCTGAACTCTTCTTGTTCTCTTCCTCTTCTTTATTGGACTAATAGGCGCAAACCTTGTCTTTGGCATATCCCGAGATATTCTTGATAGACGCAAACCCAATAGACCCTAACCCTAATTTTGGACCAAATAAATTTTCTAGCATGCTTGGTGGAACCCTCAAGGGTTTTTGTTAATGTATCAAGATACTAATGAAATTGACCGATAATTTGGTATATCCAAGTTCAGGCAGTTTCATGTGTCCTACTAGATGCTCAACCTTTAGAATAAAAAAATTGCCCTATTGGACAATTGTGAATACCTAAATTCTACATCATGTATTTTAACCTAGAAAATCTATTAAGTCAAATCTGAACCAAGTGAACCAAAATCGGTGCCAAATAGACTGATAATTTGTATCGATTTGGACATAACTGTTTCTTCAAATTGAATTTCCACACAAACTTGGTGTCAATGAAAAATAGAGTCGAGCGCTTTCCAACAATATATCATGGGTCAAAATCAAAGGTCAGAGGAACATCTAAGCCATGAGTCATCCAAGAGAAATAGAGTTGAGCGCTTTCTCTTGACCCATGCCTTCATAAGTCTACTCCGGATTTGGACCCTTATTGGTCATCCAAACTTCACTTAGCTTAGATTTCTCCTCGAAATCTAAATAAAACTGAAGCTCTAAGATGAAAAGTCCTCACCTCCCCCTTCCACCTAAGAAGAAGGAGTCGAGTTGGTTCATCCTCCGGTCCACATTCCAATCAACCTTGCAGTCAACCACGTGGGTCTCGCCAAATGGCTAAGCTAAGTCCTTTATGGCCCTTAACTTTGCACTTTAATCTCTTCTTTTAAATGTCTTCACCAAGTGCCTTTCGTTTATAAAAAATAAAACAAAAACTGGCGATCCAAATCCAAAAATATTAATTTTTTCAAAAACTGGCGATCCAAAGCCAAAAATAAATATTTTTCATGAAAATGGCACACAAAGCCTACAACATGATAACTCCGAGGTCTTTAATGAACCTACTTTCCAAATTAAAATCAATCCCCCATTTTATAATGGGAAAGAACTGTTTAATCTTGATTTCTATTCTAAAGGATAAACATGCAAGCGCGACTCTCTAAATTGGAGTTGTGGACCAAATCCATAAGAAATATTTTTTTTCCATTTTTTCTTCTTTTTTGTAATTTCATTGGAAGATGTGTCGTTGCCTCAGAGTTCCTATTAAGGAGCTAGAGGCAATACTCTCTTATTTTGTAATTTTCTATATTTCCTCGCTTTGTTTATTTTATTACTTCTTTTATGGCTTTATTTTATTATTTTATTATAAATGTCATTCTCTTTATCTTAAATCATGTTTTCATTGGATTGAGCATTAATAAAAGTCCAAATAGTTAATCATTTAAACCGAAAATCTAGTCCATGTATCTTCTTAGTTTCATTGATTAGTGTACTTTTCTTTAATCGAAGTCAAATGAATTTTTCTTAAGTTTACCCTAAAATGAAATTTAAGTGGTGACTCTACAAAACTGTTATGTAAACCTAACCCGAATGAGTGTTTCGATCCCATTTAGCGGATTGGACCTGACGCTTGGGTAGGGGCCTCACAGCTAGCAACTCCACTAGGGAGTAAAATAAGTTTTACAAAGTGGACCACTAATTGGTTTTTAAAATAAAAATTGATATTATTTTTCCAATGATCACTTAATTGTTTTTCTTTAATGTTTAATCTTTTCATGCATCATTATAGTTTGCATCGTCATTAAGAATAATTAAGATGAACTTTCTGAGTTTCTGGTAGTGCCACGTCAATAACTCTCCTTGAGGTTTTTTGAGAGGTTACAAAAGTTTGCAACCCGCAACGAATTCTCAGATCCTTTTTGAGATGTAATGAGTATGCAGTATTATTGGACCCATGCGAAACTCATTGTTTTACATGTGGTTAAACATATCGTTGCTCTAATGTGATGATATCCGATTAAGCCAAGCCTCCCTATACCCACTTCATATAATGGCATTAGAACCATGACCTTAGGTTGTATGCACTTTAACAATCTAAACCTAAGTGAATTCATGCAAAATGGTTTTCCTCATGCATATCATATGCCATGCATACACCTTGTGGATCAAGAATTTAAGTGCCCTTACCATATGAGCATGTCCTGCCTTAAAACCCTAGTTCCCGAGTTAATTACCTTTAAAACCCTAGTCCTCTAGGTAACCATTCCTTGTCCTATGGAGTTGAAACTTTATTCCTTACCCTTGTTTTGAAGAAAACCAAGTCTAGAGAAATTGGGGATGCGAAAATGGATGCCTTTAGAAGATAGTTTCAAGCCGCCATGAAAAGGCAAGAAGACAGTTTCAAGTTGGCCTTATCTGAAGCCTTGACCAATGAACGGAGAACTATCATGGATAAAGTCTCCAATGTGATTATTAGAGCTTTTAAACTCAGCCAGGGTAAGGCCTCTAAAGATAATAATTTCCACTAAGCCAAATTAATCTAACTTGATCCCACAAGCTGCTGGCAACAAACCCTCCTTTTCACATGGATTAGACTTAGGTGAAAAGAACAAACAAAAGATGCTAGAGAAGATGGAAGTTATGGAAAGAACTCTCCTAGCCTTTAAAATGAACAAAAAGGTGATTGATGTTGACTATTTAAAACTATTTCTTGATGTAAGGCTCACTCGAAAGTTCAAGATGTCAACTATGGACAAGTTTGATAGTACTACATTTCCCAAGATGCACCTAAAAATATATGTAGGTGTACTGAATCCACTTGGTGTGATCGAGCAATGAGCACCTTGCTCAGTTGCTCCAATAATTTTTGACTAGTGCTGCTTTGAGATTGTTTATGGTCTCGACAAGTATAATAAGGAAATTTGGGAGGAGGTATATAATGCCTTTAATAATCAGTATAACTACAACACTGAAGTTGATATCTCTAAAAGGGACTTGGAAATTATTAAACAAGACCCTAAAGAGCCTTTCTCCATGTTCAATACAAGTTGGAGGGACAAAGCTGTTTAAATGGTAAACATGCAAAATGAGCAAGAGGAAATTGACAAATCACAACTTATGGTGGGAGCGAACAAGTTCTCCAAATTAGACGAGGCATGGAAAGTACAAAGTGTTCATTCAAAAGGCCCGCTAGAGAATAAAAAGGAATCAATTAGATCTCGCTCGCCTATATGGCCACTCAAGCAACATCAACCCTACCTTGACCCTTACGTCAAAGGGGATAGTTAGGGAACCAACAGAGAGGAGTTTACACCACTGAGAACTAGTCAGCGTGAGGTTTTAGTTTAGATTTAGCGTAACTCAGATAGAGTTCACATTAGCCAACCTCCTCAGATGAGACATGAATCGACATCCAGACGTGACAAATCTAAATATTGTGACTTTTATAGAGACCATGGTCATGATATCGAAAATTTTTGGGCATTGAAGAGAGAAATTGAAAGATTGATTCAACGGAGAGCGCTCAAGGAATTTGTGGTCAGCAAGACCTAATGAAAAAGCAGACCCTAAAGAAGAGTCGTCAAATAAAGAGAAGCGACAACCTAATAAGAGTGATACTTTGGGCACCATTCATATGATCTTAAGAGGGATGATATGTGCATAATTTGTTACTTTTATTCTCAATATTTTTGGCATTTATGAATTATTATTAAGTTTAACTTAGTTAGTTAGACAATTTTTATCAATTAGACATGATCTTAGTTACTTTTGGAATAATATCATTAAATTAAGAAATTTCCAGCATTTTTATTGTCTTGACCTTTGTTCGGTTTTTCAGGAATATTTAAAGTTGTAGGCCTTCAAACTAAAATGTGTTTAATTCATTAGAAAGATGAAACAAAACTCTATAAATGTCTAGAAGGATCATATCCAGTTCAGCCTCAATGTTGATCAAAAGCGGTTTTTCAGGAATATTTAAAGTTGTAGGCCTTCAAACTAAAATGTGTTTAATTCATTAGAAAGATGAAACAAAACTCTATAAATGTCTAGAAGGATCATATCCAGTTCAGCCTCAATGTTGATCAAAAGTAGCTCTAAATGTAGGAGATATGTTTAGAATGAGCATGCAGAGCAGGTTTCAGTGTTTAATTCATATCTAGAGTTTTTCATGTCTAAATAAACTCATCTCAGGCCCATTTGAACCTTAACAGCTAGCTCTACAATTTTTATGAAGACCACTAAGTGAAATGACGTCATTTTGAGTGTTAAAAATGACAGATAAGTTGATCCTTTTGCTATAATGTATGTTGAAGACCTATTTCGGTGTCTTTACCATATCTTGAGCTGTGAGTATCCATTTTAGGTGAATGATAGCTCGTTGGAAAGTTAAGAAGGAGATCTTCAAGTTAGTTGAAGAATCATAGAGAGATTCAAAAAGAGAAGGGCTAAAAAAAGGGAGAGAAATCAAAATAAGAAGATTTTCAATCTATTGCTTTCAAAATCCCTAATTAATTGGGGATTTTCTGTTGTGTTTGAGGCTATAAAAGGAGTGATTTTGGGAGCAGCAAAATATTAAGGTTTTTACTTAGTTCATTATTTATTTTGAGTATCTTTTGTTATTCTTTTATTTTAGTGATTGTAAGCCCATTGGCATAATTGCTATTGTCTTAGTTCAATTCAAAGGGAATTCACATCCATTTGGTATATTTATATGAGATATGTTTCTTACTTTAAAAGTGATTTCTCTTTGAATATCTGTTTGTTTTTTGTATTAAGGGTGTTAGTTTCCTTAGATTCAACATCCATTTGTATATTTATGAGATATGTTCTTACTTTAAATTGATTCTCTTTGAATATCTGTTGTTTTTTGTATTTAAGGTGTTAGTTCTATTGAATGATTTTCTAAAAAGACCTATTAGTCAATTATTTGGTATGATTAAGTGCTATTTCATCTTCATAATCCGTAATTGTTGTGTAAGATTGAATGTTATTAGCAATTAGGTTTTACTAATTATGTTCCAAGTTTTTGGTAATAATCTAAAGAAATAATAGAGTTTTATGCTTTTTAAATTGTTATGCAAGTTTAAATACTTCTTGTTCTTAATGCTTTTATTAGAGTGAAAAGGATTGCTTAATTCCAATTCATTTAATAATTAGAGTTAATGAGGGTGTTGGGCCTAAATTAACGATAATAGGGAAGTTAGAGAAGTTATCATGCTTTTTGGTATGTTTTAGTTAAGTATTCAAAGAATAATTAATTCGTAATTTGTATGTGATCATCTATGCATTGGATTACAAATCACCTTGAATTGAATGTTTGTTAGATTGAATTCCAATTTAAGTTTATTAGTTACTTTTCTTTTGATTACCTTGGTTGAATTTCCACAAACCAATCCCCTTTTTCTCTTACAAACTAACACAAAATTTAACATTTTAGTCTCTAGGGTTCGACCTAAATTCATCACTTTTGTATTTAAATTCAGTAATTAATTTTTGGTGGAATCAACAAACATCGAGGAACTACATGTGGAGATAATAGCCCAGTCCGAAAGGATGAGCAAGAGAAATTTTCTTAGTCTATCTAAATACGAAAGTAGATATAGAGAGAAAACTTATGACCTTCGTGGAAAAAGATGGTAGGAATCTTCAGTTCTCTCATATCGATGCTTTGGTAATCGAGGGGATATTGGAAAACTCCATGGTGAGGATCGTTATGGATCATGGGAGTGCAGTTAACCTGATAACTTTGAGGTTTTAAATATTTAAACCTTGATGTGATCAAGTTAAGGCCAGTTCGCACTCCATTAGTTAGATAGGAGGGTGAACATGTACAAGTAGAAGATGTCATCAATTTATCAATGGAAATAGGTGATGAAGAGCATACCATTGTAGTAGTTAGTCAAAGAGCAGCTCGAGAAGCCTATGTGAGCTAATATGCCTTTACAAGCCAAATTCATATGATGGAGGTACAGATTAACATCTCACCCCCCCCCCTTTCGACATCCCGAGACAGCAAACAGAACTCCACCCTAAACCAACTGATGAACTTGAAAATGTAGAAATAGATAATGAGAAAAAAAATGAAATTGGGATCGAAACTATCCACAAATGTTAAAGAATCAATCTAATTGGTGCTGATAGAAAATAATTATAGTTTCGCGTGGTCCGCCCATGATATAGTTGGGATAGATCCAAAGATGATGACTTTTAAGTTGAGTATCGATCCGAAGGTAAAACCAGTTAAGCAGAAAATAAAAAGAAATCATGCCATAGAGCGATGAAAAATTATATCATCCAAGTTAGACAAACTACTTAAAGTGGGATTCATTAGAGAAGTGGACTATCTAGCTTGGCTAGTCAATAAGGTGTTGGTGGTTAAACCTAATGGGAAGTGGAGGTTATGTGTAGACTTCACCACTCTAAATAAAACTTGTCCTAATACCCTTATCCATGCACCAAATATTGATCAATTAGTTGATTCTACTGCGGGCTATGAACTTTACAACTTTGTCGATGTAGTGGCTGGATATTATTAGATATGGATGAACAAGTTAGATGAAGAAAATACGAGTTTTATAAAAGATAAAGGAATTTAATGTTACAAAGTGATGCTCTTTCGGATTGAAAAATGTAAGAGCCACATACTATAGATTAGTCAACCGCATGTTCAAGGATTTGACAGGCAAATCAGTAGAAGTCTACATTGATGACATGATTGTCAAAAGTGTCAAAGTTGAAGAAGATGCCCAAGATCTTAGTAGGGCCTTCCAAATACTTCAAAAATACAATATGAAGTTGAATCCAGAGAAATGTGTGTTTGGAGTGCAATCAGGTAAATTTCTTAAATTTATGATATCTTAAAGAGAAATAGAAGCCAATCCAAAAAAGATTTGAGCAGTTTTGGACATGCTTCCTTTGAAAAACATAAATGCATTACGATAGTTGAATGGCAGAAGTATAACGTTAGGACGACTTATATCATGTTCAGCAAAAAGATGCTTGTCATTCTATCTAGCTCTTAAGAAATTGAGAGAATTTCAATGCATAAAAGAATGTCGAACAACCTTCGGGGCATTAAAATCCTTTTTTAGTTCACCTCCTCTGCTCAGTAGGTCGAAAGCAAGAGACCCCTTTAGTTGTACTTAACGACAAATCAAGAAATGGTAGCTTCAGTTCTAGTTCGTGAAGGAGGCAAACAATTCCTATTATATTTTGTAAGTAAGATGTTACACGAAGGACTCAAATGTCCCAATATCAAAAGATTGGCTTTTGCAATATTAACATCTACTATAAGACTTCGTCATTATTTCCAAGCACATGAAATACATGTTTGGAAAAAAAAAAAAACCCCACTCTATAAGATTTTATAAAGAAACTGAGACTTCTAGTCGATTGGTAGATTGGTCAATCCATTTAAGGGAATTTGACATCAGTTATTTACCTCGCTCGGCTTTGAAAGCACAAATGTTAGCAGATTTTCTAGCAAGGTTCTTAAGAGAAGAGATAAAAGAGAGGGTGAAACTGAAAAAAGAGGCTTGGAAGCTACACTGATGGTGTATCTGAGATGCAAGGCTCCAGAGGAAGAATATTGTTGATTAGTCTAGGAAAGATCAAATATGCAATATGCCTCAACTTCACATTAGCAAACAATGCAATTGAGTATGAAGCTCTTAGAACTAGCGTTAAGCTAAAACTAAAAGTTCGAGTTAACAAACTCAACTCATAGTTGGTTGTTAATCAAGTATTAGGTACCTTCGCAACAAAAGGAGTAGAAATGATAAGGTACCATAATTTGGACAAAACTCTCCTAGACCAAATTGTTCAAGAAGGTGGCAACTGGAAAATTTCACAAATTAATCGATCAGAAAACACAATAGCTAATAGGTTAGCCAAGTCGGCGGTTTAAGGTGAATTATTAAAAGAAGACTAGATGATGGAAGTATAGGAATGTCCAAACACTGAATTAAGAATTTTTACTATAAAAGTAGAAGAAGATTGGAGAGCCCTTATTCTTCAATATTGCGAACATGAAGTCTCTCCGAACCTAAAGAAGCCATTAAGTTTATTCGAAGGATTGTGAATTATTCTGCAAATAGAGGAATGCTTTACAGAAGATCTATGATGCATCCATGGGCTAGATGTTTATCAGTGGAAGCAGGCAATTACACCTTACATGAAGCATAAGAAGTTGTATATGGGGCTCATGAAAGCTCATATGCAATAATATGTAAATTACTTCTAGAAGGATACTATTAGCCAATACTCGAAAATGATGCACGAACACTTGTTCGAAAATGCGAACCATGTCAAAAATTTGGTGAAATACTAAAGTAGCCTGCTTCAGAAATGAGGCCACTCAGAAGTGCATGACCATTTGCTGAATGGGGGATTGACTTGTTGGGACCTTTTCTAGTTACTACGGGTCAAAAGAAGTTTGTTGTAATTGTTATCAACCACTCCTCTAAATGGGTTGAAGTTGAAGCTTTAACCACAATTACTCTAAATAAGATCATCCAATTCTTCAAAAATGAAGTGATTTTGCAGATATGGAATACCGAAAAAAATAATAATTGGCAACGGGAAGCAATTTGACTGCTCCCATTTTAAAGTCTTCTACATTGAATGGAGTATTGAGATACACTTCACTTCGGTTTCTCATCCTTAAACGAATGGACTAACCGAGGTTACTATAAAAACTATTTTGCAGGGCTCGAAGAAAAGGCTCGATGGTGAAAAGGCTAATTGGGCTGAAGAGTTGAATAGTGTCCTATGCACGTACAGAATATCCCTTAGGCAGTCGACTAGAGAAATTATATTTTCATTCATGTATGGGACAGAAGTAGTGATGAAATAGGAATGTTGAGCATGCTAACCAAACAATTTGAAGAAGAGCACAACTAAGGAAGTCTCAAGATTAACTTAGATGTTGCAAAAGAAAAGCGAGAACAAGCTGATATTAAAGCAGCAGCATATCGACAGCAGATGGCCAGGTAGGATAATAGAAAGGTAAAATCTAGAAAGTTTAAAGTTGGAGATAATGTGTGGAGGAAAATAGAAATAACCAAAGGTTAAGCTAGGTTTGGAAAGCTAAGACCAATTAGGAAGGACCTTATGAAATAATAAAACAATTAAGACCTAGGACCTTTAAACTTGGGAAGGTTGGGGGAGCTAAATTGCCTCAAACCTGGAATGTAGATAGTACTAAAAAATGCTTTATTTTTTCTTTCTTTTAAAAGCATGTTTTATTATAATAAATACCGGGTTTTTTTAACTTAATAAGTTAGGTCTCAGAAAAGGGGTGTATCTAGGTTGACCTATTAGTTAGGGCATTGAGGATGGAAGGGTTTTTCATGAATGAAAAAAAATGGGCTTGGTTCGTTTTATTTTATTAAATTGATTTTCTCTTATTAGACCCATTAATCCTTGAAAAAGACAATCCTTTTTTTTTTGAAAAGGGACTAAAAAATGGCTCTTACTTTGGTAAGAGTTTTGATTTGGAGTTGCCATCCTCTTTAGAGAAAATATCACGAATTAATCGATTCTTTGGAGTCAACTAATTCATTTTTAACTAGAGAATGGGTAAGGGATTTTAATATGATTTCGGGAAGGTGTTAGGCACCTGAATCGCTCGGTTAGAAACCAGCGTCCTTCATTGTCCATTCATTCATAATATTTGATAATGAAATTAATTCTAATTGAGATGTAAAACCTTTTTATGCAATTTTAAAAGATCATGGCAAACAAGGATATTATTCCATACATAAAACATAAAATTAAGTCATCCAAAGTAAGGGGGGAGGAGAAAAGAATTACAACCAATCTCCTAAGTGTACATTTTACCCATTTAATTCCTAAATAATTACTCACCCCATTAATTATTATAAATATGCAATAGTAGGATCCATTAAGGTCATTTATATGAAGCTTAATAATTAAAAACAATGAATAAACTTGAAGAAACAATCACAAACACATAATATATTCATCCATAAAAATTAAATAACAACCACATTCATTCACAATGATAAAAATGATGAATGTTAATGTTAAAATGTTTTAAGCTAAAGTTAAATGCGTTAGATTTACAAAAACTAAGGAACATTAAAGTAAAGTGCATAAAAATTAAAGTGCTAAAATTTAAAGTGCAAAATAATAAAAGAACAGTAAATTAAAAGCATTAATTTAAAGGTTTAAAAAAGATTAGAGTTCAAAGTCTTGATGTTCATCATGGTTGATGAACAAATACACCCATCACTATCCATCTCTTGTTGATTATAAGTTTATTCAGTCCATGATGATTTATTTTTGCGATTCAGAGCAAGATAGTTATGTGCTTGACTCCAAGGAACTCCGAATCAAAACCTTTTAGAAGTGGCGTCCGGACCTTGCCTGATCTGAAGACTCATAATAGGATTTTAGGGCTTTTTGACTAGGAAAGAAGTGGCGTGTGCCACACATAGTGGTGTAGAGCCACTTTTGATGCAGTCAGAAGCTTATTGGTTGATCACCGATTACTCTCCCAACCAGTAAAAAGGTGGTGTTTTAAGACACCAAAAGCAAGAAAAAGACAAAGAGGAAGTTAAAGGCTCTTAGAGGTTACCTTATTTTGAAGGATTCCAAAGATTTTGGGGAAAAGTAAATCAAAAACTGAAAAGCTTTGATCTTGAATCAATCAGTCCGAGTTAAGTTTAATCTGAGTGTCTGTGGGTCTTTTAATCACTAGGTTAGGGGCTTTTTTCTCCAAACGATTGGATAAAGACCTTGAATCTAAGTGAAAACACAAGTTTTTCTTAGATTAAAAGGTTGAGTTTTCAAAATAGTGTAGTTTCTCCTTAAGCAATCAAAATACCTTTCAGATTTCCCAATGCCCTATTTATAGGCAAATGGGGAAAGTGTGGCCTTATTTTAACGCTTAGATGACAAGTGCCACTGGTGGGCCCTAAAATCGAGCAAGGCTTGTTTTTACCAAATCGGCTCAGGTGACACGCAAAATGAGATGACGCACTTAGGAAGCATGTCGGAGCGCTTCCCAAGCCCGATTTCGTTGCAAAACCCCCTAGAAACTCAAAAAAGTAAAAATGGCCAAACAAGTCAATTATCTTAGCCAGGACTATCAGTCGGAGTATCAAAGCAATCGGATGTCCCGATTCGATTTCATGCAAAAAGGTTATTATCATTAAACCTTTTGAGGCAAAAATTGAGCATCTACAGGCATAAATTAGAGTTAACTCATTAATTTTTTCTTGGGAGAAAGATAAATAATAAAAATAATTGTTTGCATAATTTAGACGAATACCGTACATATATTTTGCAGGAATTATCATGCTCTAAATAAGCTAAAAAAGGCTAAGTGTCTTCAAAATGTTATGCCCCTTCTCCGAGCTAAGGGCTTGCCTCACCATGCTCTTAGTGAGCTGAAAGGACTAAATGTCTTCAAAAGGCTAAATGTCTTCAAAAGGTTTAGCACCATCTTTAAGCTTAGGGATCGCCTTGCTATGCTCTAAATAAGCTGAAAAACAGCCTCTACCCTCCGGCTCGAAAGCAACAAGCCACTCCTTGATCTGCGCGAAAACCGTTGCTCTAACGCGCTCTTAAGCATCTTCTCTGAGTTAAGGGCTTGCCTTGCTATGATCTAAGTGAGCTAAAAAAGGCTAACTGTCTTCAAAAGGTTAAGCTCCTTCTCTGAGCTGAGGGATCGCCTTGCCATGCCCTAAGTAAGCTGGAACAGGCTAAGTGCCTTTAAAAGGTTAAGCCACTTTTTAAGAGTTGAGCTTCGCCTCACTATGGTCTAACTGAGCGAAAAAAAGACGAAGTGCCTTCAAAAGTTTAAGCACTTTCTCTGAGCTTAGGGCTTGCCTTACCATGCTCTAAATGAGCTAAAAAGGGCTAAGTACCTTCAAAAAGTTAAGTACCTTCAAAAATTTAAGCACCTTCAAAAAGTTAAGCACCGTCTTCGAGTAAGAGCTCACCTCACCATGCTCTAAGTGAGGTAAAAAAAGTTTAATTCCTTCATAAGGTTCAGCACCTTCTCTAAGCTAAGGGCTCTCCTCTTCATGCCCTAAGTGAGCTGAAAAAGATTAAGTGTCTTCAAAAGGTTAAGCGTCTTCTCCGAGCTGAGGTTTCGCCTCACCATGCTCTTAATGAGTCAAAAAAGCTAAATGCCTTCAAGGGGTTAAGCCCCTTTTTTCGAAGTAAAGGGCTCACCAGGCCATGCTCTAAATGAGTTAAAAAGGGCTAAGTGCCTTGAAAAAGTTAAGCATCTTCTCCGAGTTGAGGGCTCACCTCGCCATGCTCTAAGTAAGTTAAAAATGGCTAAGTGCCTTTAAAAGTTCAAGCCATTTTTTTGAAGCTGAAAGCTCGTCTCGCCATGGTCTAAAAGTGAGCGAAAAAGGCTAAGTTCTTTCAAAAGGTTAAGCACCTTCAAGCTTAGAGCTTGCCTTACCATGCTTTAAGTGAGTTGAAAAAGGCTAAGTGCCTTCAAAAGGTTAAACACCTTCTCTGAGCTAAATGCTCATCGTCATTCTCTAAGTGAGCTAAAAAAGGCTAAGTGTCTTTGAAAGGTTATGCCTCTTCTCTGAGCTGAGGGCTCACTGCATCATACTCCAAGTGAGCTAAAAAAAGGCTAAATTTAAAAGATTTAGCACCTTCTCTGAGCTAAGGGCTCGCCTCTCCATGCTCTAAGTGAGTTGAAAAAGGCTATGCCCATTCAAAATTTTAAGCCTCTTCTCTGAGTTTAGGGCTCGCCTCACCATGCTCTAAGTGAGTTGAAAAAACTAAATGCCTTCAAAAGGTTAAGCCCCTTCTCCGAGCTGAGGGCTTGCCTTGCCATGCTTTAAGTAAAAGACTAAGTGCCTTCAAAAGGTTAAGCACCTTCTTCGAGTTGAGGGCTCACATCGCCATGTTTTGAGTGACCTAAAAAAAAGCTAATAGCTTTCAAAAGGTTAAACACCTTATCCGAGCTAAGGGCTCACCTCGCCATACTCCAAGTGAGTGGAAAAAGGTTAAGTGTCCTCAAAATGTTAAGCACATTCTCTGAGTTAAGGGCTCGCCTTGCCATGCTCTAAGTGAGTTGGAAAAGGCTAAGTGCCTTCTTTGTGCTAATGGCTTACCTCCCCATGCTCTAAGTAAGAACATATAATAAAAGTAAGAATATACTACAAAAGTAAGAGCATATGATAAAAGGGCGAACCTCAAAAGGTTTGAAATTTTATTAAATTTATAAAGATTTCATTACATGGTTGGAAAGCATAAATTAATAAATGATTGAACTATATAAATGTCTTATTCTACTTCTTCAATGTTCTCTTCATTACCTTCTAGAAGGTTCCAATTCTGCATTTTGATATGTTTTTCAATGGGATTCTCTTATTCGGAAGGACAAGCCTCAAACCTTTCTTCAAATAAAGGGTTCTCACTTTAGTACATGCTATCATCACTATGCGAAAGATCACGAATAGTTTTTTTATGAAGAAGGATAACTGTCATGAAGAAATTCTTAACCCAGCTCGGGATACTTTACCTTCAACTTGTTTATGATTTGATCTTGGTAAGCAATAAGAGTATCTGCCAAACCATTATTGTCCAGTTCAATTGCTTTGATGCCCAATTGCTTCATAGCCTTACACACGTGAGGCTTTAGGTCTTCTACACTTCTTTTACATCAGACAGCCTATTCAATAATAGCTTTTTAAGCGATTCCAACCTTTATCTCAGCTTCATTGTTTTTTCTTTCGACACCATGATTTTTAGATCTTTCATTCATCATTGATCGAATTGGATGACATTGAGAACTGAAAAATAAAAACTTTACTTGACCGAACGCCAAATTTTATTTCCACAAATCTCCAACTAAGCCGCATGCTTTTACTTTCCTTTTTTTTCTTATCTATGTGTTTAACAATTGACATGATGAACCCTTTGGACAAATGAAGTTAAGTAACATTTTCATTTTTTTTCCTTACATGACCAAACCTATCTAACCTCTTGTGAGTTTTCATGATTTTTTTATTCTTAAGATTGCCGAACCTTTGCATGTGTTGAAAGATAACTGTAAAGAAATAACCTTTTGTCAAACATTATCGAACCCTTTCTCATTCATTAAAAAAATCTTTTTCATTTTCTATACACACTTACTAAACCTATTGTCATCCAAAAGCATGAATAGTAAATTTATTTTTATGTGTAACTTTTACTTAACCTTTTGTCATGCATTAAATGAACAGTATGACAATTTTTTATTATTTTTTTCCCATTTTGCCAAACCTATAAGACAAAGTATAAAAGCTAATTTTTTTATTATTTTTACTTAACCTTCTCTCCTGTATAAAATGCAAAGTATGGAAAAGTAACTTTTCATTAAGTTAATGTAATAGTGAAACCAAAAAGGTTTGTTCAAAACGTATGTTGCCTTTTCTCAAAATTATGTCACTTTCAAAAGTATTATTTTAAATTTAAATTATATATGAGATGAATTGTGAAAACAATTAAAAACACATTGACAAATTTGTAATTGTTTACATCACTTTTGTATTAATGAACCTATAACACAAAGTATGAAACTCAATTTTTTTTTTTATTCGAAAATTACTGAACCTCTGACGATATAAAATGCAACTTTATGTTTTCCTTTTCAAAGTATTTTCTTTTATTACTTATACCTTTTCACTTTCACTTTATAGTTATAAGTATGAGGTTCTTTCACTTTCTATATAAAAATGAATACCATAATTTTTTTTTTTTTTTTTTTTGGCTAACTTATATAGTGAAAATATGACCAAACCTTATACTTGTAGTACCAAACCTTACACAATTATTGAGGAGAACTTTATGTTGTTTGTTGAGCCTTGCATACTGAGCTTTACACACACAATTAGAATCAATAATTTTTTCGAATCTTAGGCAATTTTCTTTTAACTTTCTAAGCCCCTATAGGACCCATCCATCTTATGGCTGAACCTCTACATGAAATTATGGATCGATAAGAAAATGTCAAAGTGATGGACATGCATTCTATTGTAGATGGGGGCGATCTGCTTGACATTATCAGTATAGTATACCCCCTTAGTTCAAACTATCTCGCCCAACCATTTCACAAAGGGAAGCAACGATCCGGGTCCACATAGTTTAATGGTATATGAGGAAGATTTAAAATCAAGGATTCAATTCCCTTCAAATACGTTCTTAAGCAATTATTTGAACTTCCAAGGAAGTTCCCTTGATCAAATTCATCCGAACAACATAAATATATTGGCTAGCCTACATACAATAGCTTGTGAAGGGCATAAGCTAACCCCCCCTGGCGTAGTTGGTGAAATGTATATCCTACTTCTTTGTCCATGATAAGATCATTTCTACTTACAAGCGCGGGACTCATCCAATAATATTTTTAAAGGGAAAGTATCCTCATTAAAAAGGAGATGGAAAGAGAAAGTTTTTCATCCTGAAGTACCCTTCATCGCCTATGGTTCCAACCACTCCGGAGAAAGAATGTTTGACTTACCTTTAGTCCTTCAAGAGAGAATGCTTTGATGTGCAGGATATAATTGCTTAGCATTACCTAATCAATCGGCCAAGTGGACCTCTACTATCATACTTGCAAGGAAATGGTATATTGTAAAAAGCTTGTTTTAATTTTCTACTACTAACTTGAATTTTTTAACTCTCTTTTTTTTTTTTTAGATATGGTGAACCCCGACAAGCTATCTGAAATAATGATGAAAAAGAGAAGGTGAGGTAGTTACTCTCGTGCTCAAGGCGTTGAAAATCTCTACCCAAAAAGCTCTAATTAGAGAAACCTCTATTATAGTTGTTCTAGCCATGCCTATTGTGACAAATAAGCCTGAATGCACAAAGAGCAAAAGGGGGCCAAACAGAAGGCTTGAGAATACTTCTAATCTAAATCTCGAACAGGAATGCCTAGACCTCCAAGCTATATAACTACCAAGTATGGCGTGAAGGCTTTAGCCACTAATCATCCAGCAAGTCGAAAGCCGGTGAGCCTTTATCTTTTGGACTCGGACCAAACATACCTCGGAAATCAAAAGGATGACACTCTTTCTCAAATTGCAATTAGTTTGGCAATGTCAGTGAGTAATCATTCTCCTCCTAAAGCCTTTTATATTTCAAAAGTGGTGTGGTTAACTTTTAATGTTTTTATTTTTCAGATCCTCAATGTTAACCAAGTCTATCAACGATGAAACTCTAAAAACCATGGTGGCAGAAGAAGAAAAAAAGAAAAATGAAGCTAAGATAAAGGTTAGAATCCCTCAAAAAGCTGTTACTGAATAGGCTGCCCCATGTAAGAGAAGTGTAAAAGACGTAGAGTCTCGTCTGTTTGAGGCTAGGAAGCAATTAGACATTAGAGCAACTAAATTGGACAACTTGTGCACTGAGCTTACTACATCTCAAGATGCTGAGGAGTTAGCCAATGATGAAATGGATGGAGGGACCTCCTCTATCCATAATTGTTCATCTAAATCAAGATTAAGAGCTAACTTTGCAAGAGAATGGACAACTTTATTCCCTTCTCTATAAATATGAAAAACATTAAAAGACTCAAACTAATTGGCAAGTAAGAGAATATTCAAAACTCTTATACCCAAGTCTGTGCTGGCTACAGATTAATTCCTCAAGCTATGAACAAGCGGGAGCTAGTCAATCTCTAGAACAAGGGATTGAAACCCGAGCTCCAACATTCCAGAGAGAGCAAAGATTACTACTATAGCTTTGGCTTCCTCGGGGGAAAGGGAAGAGCAACACCAGGCTGAACCAGATGCCATGATAGCACTGTTTAAGTCCCTAACAACCATTCCAAAACCATTTCTATTGTCTTCTCTAATTCTTGCATCACAGTTTACCTTAACAGTCCCAATGTCTAGAGGTTCCATGCGATATTCAATATGTTGCCTTGTGCCCAAAGAGAGATTGTGTTTGTTTTTTAATACTCAGACCAAAGACCCATTGCCATACTCAAAACCTACATCTCTGTACAGTGCTATAATAAGACCCTAGCTAATTAAACAAGTACTCTTACAATCAACAAGGAGAATTCGGTTGAGAATATGCAATCATGGATGTACCCTTAAATCCCTAAACCCCCAAGTACTCTTGAAGAGGGAAAGAAAGGAATTGAAAATAGAAACTTACCTTCAAGTACTCTTGAAAACAAATTGGTTTGCATTCATTCAATGAAGAATATGGTTTTCTTTGAAGGAAAAATGTTCATAATAATCTCTCAAAAGAAAGAGCATCATAAAGTATTTATATTCCTAAAACTTAACCTAATTAGCCTCTAAAAACCTAGCCTAGGCCGAACCCTATATGGATTAAAAGGTCATGGACTAATTCGGCCATACAAGCTCAAAGACTATGAATGTGGCTTTAATTAAATATGAAAGCCCAAACTAACTAATTAAACAAGCCTAGCTTAATATTGACTAACCTAGGGTTGGCCAACCTATGAGATATAAGTTCAACCAGCCTTACATTAAATAACTAAGTCCACTATAAAACAATCTAAACAAATTGGATAGATGGGCCAAGAGGCCCTACACGCCCCATACTTAAGCTCACAATGAAAGAACATTCTTCTAAATTTGCCTAAGTATAAAATATGTATAATGCATCAATGGGCAACCTCTTTACACGCCTCAAGCACCATAATAAGCTTAGGTGCATCTTCAAGTTCAATCCCACATCTTGCATAGTTATGATCTTGAAGCTCCAATGTGACTTGTTCTTGAACAAATGCATTTAAGGCTGCTTGTAGCTTAGTTGTAGGAGCTCTTATGATTGGCCCGATAGGTAGAGCCAATATATATATATATATATATATATAAGAGGCTTTCAAAGTTTGAAAAATAACTCCTTATAATGTAAATATTTTTTTAGAAAAAAATATTTATGTATTTAATTATGTATGTATTTAATTACCTAAGGTATTGGCCACATAGATATTTTTAAAAAAAAGTATGGAAGCTGTCACATTAATCTCGTTTTCCCAATATTTGATAGCTCTCATACAATGTAAGGCATATCTCAGTGACGTGACTTTCGTTGAGGTACAGTATTTTAGCGATTACATATATTGCGACGAAAGGGATAATGTTAAAAGCCATAACTATATTTATATATTTTCACTAAAAAACTAAAGAAAATAAAGAAAATAAAAAAATAAAAAGAAAGAGAAAGTAAAGTTCATAATAGTCCAAAATTGGAAAAACCCACATGCATATACATTTTATTATTGGTTTTGACTTTGAGTTCATTTTGTGTACTTTTTTGGAATTAGCCTTAAAGCCATATATAGAAATAAGCTCATATATAATCAGAAATGTTCATGTCTAGCATATCTATACAATGACCGTCATATATAACAAATGGTACCAAGCAGAAAATTATTTGTATAATCAGGGGCGGAGATATGTGCTGGAGGAAGGGGGCAATTGCCGACCTCCTTTTTAAAAAAAAAATAAATAAATTTTTGCCTTGCTAAAACCAAAGTTCAAACCTTGCCTAAACAAAATTTTTAACACACTTTCAATCATTTTGCCCCCTCCATTTATGTACAATATTTCTTTAATCAAATTTTATATTAATTTGTCCTCCTTCTTTCTAAATCCTAGCTCTGCCTCTGTGTATAATAAGAGAGTTTTATTAGAGAGTAATGGAAGAGAAAATGAATTTTTCAATTGCTATTGGTAATAGCAGTGGTGCTTTTGGTGATGAGCTTCTAATAACACTAGAAGGAAAAGAAAGCATATCGTTGCTATACTACTCACCAAAAATAATAACACAGAGTGTGTGGAAGATTTTATATATATATTATGTTATTTTTTTTGCTTTTTAAAATCTTTCCTTTATTGACTATTGTGGATCTTGTCTAAATTTCCTTTTGTTCTTTGATTTTTTTTTAATTTTTAGCTTTTTTTCGTTCGAAAGAAAGGTTTCGGCCGTCAGCTCAAATATATGACGTATTTATCAATTGAATTTACTTCGATCGTGTCGTTTCTTTAGCTTGTCAGCAAATAGAAGTCATTTTTGTTGTTATTTTTATTTTACTTAATTATTATGCATATCATTTATTTTCCATTCGAAATTCTTTTGATCAAGCTAGCTTTTGCTTCAATTAGCTTATTAATTTATTTATTATTTATTATAATTAAGCATAACCGTTCTTAATTTATATGCGTTTAGTGTCTTTTTGTTCTTTGTATTTTATTAATTTTTTGGCTTCTTTTTTATTAAAAAAAGGGTTTGGGTATCTCAAACATATGACGTATTTATCAAATGAATTAATTTTAATCATGCGATTTTCTTTAGCTTATCGGTAAATCGAGGTCATGTTTATTTGATTTAATTATTATGTCATAAGCCATTGGCTATTGTGGTGAGTGATTGGATCGGTGCGGATAATAATTATTATTGTTGATTGATGCATGTGTATATATAAAATGAGGTTCTCAAAGTTTGAAAAATAACTTTCTGTATAGTGTGACATATTTTTAGAAAAAGTATTATTTTTCATAAAAGAGGCATTAATTGTCTACTTTCAATATAAAAATTTAGTTATCTAAGATATTGGCTGTTGAGATATTTGAAAAATGAAGTATGAAAGCTCCAATGCTAATCTCATTTTCCTATGTTTGGTAGCTTTCATGCAAAGCATATCTCATTGACGAAGACTTTGGGTCTTTTGTAATATCTGTATCCCAATTTAAGATTTGGGTCTAAAAAATTAAAAAACAATTGAAACAACGGTACCACGGCTGGCACATGGTTAAAGATAACCCAACTCAAATAAACTTAAAACGCACCGTTTCATATAAAACAATCCAAAACTCAATTCACATCTCCCTTGTGCGTCGAAGTATGGTTTTTGTTGAAGATGCCTTTCTCTGCATCGGTGGATGGAGTTAAGCCTCGAGTTGCAACCTGGATTTCAAGTAAAGCAAATGAAAAACCATACTTCGACGCCATCCACCAATGCAGAGAAAGGCATCTTCAACAAAAGTCTTCCATGAAGGTGAGAACATGGCCCACGTATCAACCTTGGGCCCATAGAGTGTTTACCTTGTAGTAGTGCTCGTAAGGTCAACAACTTGGTTAATAATGGACAAGAGATTCATTGTTGTTGACTTGTTGTTGCCGTTTTATTATTTTGAGGTTGAAAACACTCAAAGAATTAGCCAAAGGATACTCGTTTCCGGTTGAGGACGAGACTTAGGGGAGACAGATCGGCGATTTCCGGAGGTTGGATTGTTTTATATGAAAAGGTGCGTTTCAGTTGACATGAGTTGGGTTACTTTTAACTATGTATCAACAGTGGGTCCCATCGTTCCTATTATTTATTATTTTTTAAACCCAAATTTTAAATTGTTGTATAATTATTATAAAAGTTTGAAATTAGAGTGTTGAGAGAGTTAATATCATTTTAGGATATAATTGTTACAAACCACAAAATTGAGAGTATTTTAAATGAATTACTCGTGATTAATTTAATTAATATGGATCATTTTAAAAAACTAAATTACTATGATTCTCAATTTAATTAATTAATTTGATCAATATGGATGATGTAAAATAATAAAATTAATATTAATATTTCTTTTAGTTAATTAAATTAATCATATAATTTATATAAAAATCAAAATTATTTCATTTTCCATTTTAATTAATTAATTTAATTAGCATAAAAAATCACAACAATGACTATTTAAAATGATAAATATTATAGAGGTATTTTTAAATTAATAGAATATCAATGTTAATGTTTATGTTAATTAATATTTAAAAATAATTTAATCACAGACATATATATATTGACTTGAAGAATTATTCAACAAAGCAATGTAAATGAAAGTTGCTAGAGATGCTCTAAAATAATATGTAACTTCTTGAAGTTGGCTAGAATTTTTTTTTTTTTTTGCTTCGACAAGAAAGATATTTTTTTATTATTTAATTTTTTCGTGCATCCAAAACATCGAAAATATGAAAAATATTTTCAAAGCAAATTACTTTTTTGAAACATACAAAGCCTAAATAACAATTCACATAGCTTTTAAAAATATGAATATTATTATTTATATTTATTGTAAAAGAAATTAAATTAATGATTTTTTTAAAAGTTTATATTGCTTTATGTTAAAATATAATTACATGTGTAATACATAAATTTTGACCCTATATTTTCAGTGACTATCTTTGTTGCTCCCCAAACTTTATGGGGAATCCATCATGATTCTAGACTTTCATATTTTGATAATAACTATACACTTTGCCGAAACAAAATGTGAAAATACAAGATTATGATTAAATCCTAAAAAGTTATTTTATTCCAGTGAGGAGCATGTTTATTACTGAAATGCGAAAATGTATGGCATGCTTGAACTCCCGCGAAACAAAAGAGGCCACAAAGAAATTCAGCTACAATTCATGTCAAATTTATGTATTAGACCTACAATTGCGTGTACTCATCTTTCCTCTATCAAAGATTAAACTTATAGACAGAATACATAAATTGATCATTGAACCTTTTTTATTTTAATCTTGTGGTACCCTCAGTTTTTACTTTGACTCAGTAAACACTTAAACTTATAAAAGTGCATATATTAAACATTTCAATTTTCAAAATTATTTTATTGAACGCCTCAACTTGCAAAATTAGTTCAATTAAGCATTCATGAAAAGTTAAAATTTATGAAAATTATTATTTTAAAAATCATATTAACTACATATCAAGTCAATATTTTAAAGATAAAAATCAAAATCCTAAAAATTATTAATATTAGTGTTGAAAAATGTGTAATATTATCAAAATTTATAAATTCAAGTATATGATAGGTCATTCGCAAAGTTTCGAATGTCACAAGATTAAAATTATAAAGTTCATAGGTGAATTTATATATTCAACCTATATATTATACATAGAAATATAATACATTATTTATCTTCATCTGATGTCATGCATGAATAGTATATAATCAATTTATAATCATTCATTTCCGTTTTTAGTATTATATAGCTTTATACACACTATTGATTTTTGGACAATAAATCTATTATTTTTGACATTTAAAATAGACATTGATGTAGCAGTTATAATATGAATAAGATTGAGGTTTGAAATAGGTATTTATTTAGTAGTTATTTTTTATATTTTATATCTTAATTCTCTCTTATTATTTATTTTATCTCTAACTCTTTAGTGACTTGAAAATCGGAATAATTTTCTCAAGTTTTGCATATTTCTCTATCAAGAATAGTGAACAAAAATTCTTTGACCTTTTGCCCAATTTTCAAGAAATTGTCAAATATGAAATAAAGCATAATTTTAGATTACAAAATTTTTTCACATAGCCAACTTTTGTATTTCAAAATATATTAGTCATCACTTATAAAAAAATATTAAACATAGAATTGCCTGTTATAAAAGTAAATCATACTCAAAATTTGTGAGTAGGATGATTTTAGTAAGGCTTAATGTATTATAATATCTCGAACTTTTTAACCTTTTATAATTTCACTCTATTTCACATTTTTGTCAAATTTATTTCAATTTTGGCTTTTTACAATAATATCACCTTCAATTGCAATCAATGATGAAATTGCAAATGAACAAGCATTTTCATCCTTTTCTTTATTTAATATTGAACAAATAAAAATAAAATTTGAAAATTCCTTTGAATATTAAATTATACTTACGTTTAGTGGATGACATATTTATAGATTTATAAATGATATTTGAAACATGCGATTAGAGTGATTAGGAAGTTATGTATTTTTTTTTATTAAATGAAAATAATTTGGCTATATTATCAATCCAAAGAATTAAATGATTGAGATTTTTTTACCCATATGATGATAAAAAATTAAAGTACGTAACGGAAAAGAATTATATTTTATTTAATTGAATTTTTTTATATCATGCTTTGGATTTTTTGATAAGTGATAAAAATTTATTTATTCAATTATTAATTAGTACATTTATTTCAAAAAATTAAAAATCTAATGTGTGCAATGTCAATTGGATAGACTAGTGGAATTTTTCAAATTTTTATAAAAATATTTTATTAGTGTTACATGATGATTTAAAAATAGATGAAAAATTATTTTATTTATAATTGTAATTTTAATTGAATGTGCGATCCCTATAAACGATGGAAATTTCAGTAAAATTGACAAAAAGGTTAAAAATAGGATGAAATTTCAAAAGCCGAAGTTGGGAGAATATACTACTAGGTCTTGTATTAATTTTTTGACTTCTCTAATGGTTAATTAATAATTTCTGTCGAAGCTAACCCTTTATTATTGTTATTATTATTATTATTATTATTATTTACAGTTTTGTGCAAGCCCTAAACTTTTTACCCTTTCATTCTTTCTTTCTTGTGCCGCCACCCTCTTCTGCCCACACGACCACACCTCTATTCATTTTCCTGCCCTTTTTATTCATTTACCAAATATCGCAATTTGCACGAGAATTATAAAAATTTTCTTTATCTCAATTCCAGAAACCGTAGACCACCCACCATTGAGGCTTCGCCACCGCGTATTTACCGCTACTATGGTTCCACTCTTGTCACCGACCATTCTCCGGCACCAGCAAATCAAGTGAGTGAATCCTATCGAGAGATATTACATATCTATATCTGTCGAAAAGGAAAAGAAAGACAATTTCTTCCTTATAAAACACAATCTCTTTGTATATCGTGGAACTATTTTTTAGGATTTATATATGTTTAGTTTAAGAATTTCTGGATGAGTTTATTGGCATTTGATTAGACGCTTCATAACCCTAATTTTAGTCGTCGTTGATTATTTAATCTGATGATTTTGATGGTACCCTTATATAGCAGTTTTGGTATGTTGTATTGAATAATTTTTGGGAATTGCTCTAATGGACAGAAATCATTGAAGTATCAGATGCCATGGATGTTTCAGATGCAGTGATAGTGAAATCCAGCAGATTAAAATCTTTAGTATGGAATGATTTTGATAGGGTGAAAAAGGGTGATACATTTGTAGCTGTTTGTAGACATTGTAAGAAAAAACTTAGTGGATCAAGTACTAGTGGAACCTCTCATTTGAGGAACCATTTAATTAGGTGTCAGAGAAGAACTAATCATGGCATTACTCAATATACTAATCACGGCGTTGGTCAATATTTTACGCCTAGGGAAAAGAAAAAGGAAGGAGCTCTTGCCCTTGCCAATACAGACATTGATCAGGAGCAAAGAAGGGATGAACCACTTATAGTTGTGAATTATAAATTTGACCAGGGGCTGGTGAAAGATGAAGCTGTTACTCTTGCAAGAAGTAACTTTGATCAAAGGCGAAGTCAATTTGATATAGCCCGCATGATTATTCTACATGGGTATCCAATACAAATGGTTGAGCATGCTGGGTTCAGGATTTTTGTTAAGAATCTACAGCCGTTGTTTGAGCTTGTAACATCTGACAGAGTGGAGGCTGACTGTGTGGATATCTATTTACAAGAGAAACAGAAGGTTTATGAGCTACTAGATAAATTATCTGGGAAGATCAGCCTTAGTGCCAATACGTGGTCTGCAGAAGACAATGCTCAATACTTGTGTTTGGCAGCAAACTATGTTGATGAAGCTTGGCAATTAAAGAAGAAAATATTGAATTTCATTTTGGTTGATCCAACTCATACTGATGACGTGCATTCGGAAGTCATTATGTCATGTCTGATGGATTGGGATATAGACCGCAAGCTGTTTTCAATGACATTTGATAGTCATTCTGCCAATGACAACGTTGTCCATAGAATTAGAGATCGATTATCTCAGAATAGGTTCCTCTACTGTAATGGTATGCTATTTGATGTACGATGTGCTGCAAATCTTCTCAATCTGATGGTTCATGATGCATTGGAGGCACTCTCTGAGGTGACACAAAAGATTAGGGAAAGCATTCGTTATGTTAGAAGCTCACAAGTAACTCTAATGAAGTTCAATGAGATAGCTCTACAAGGGGGAATTGAGAGTCAGAAGTGCTTATGTCTCGACAATCTATTGCAATGGGACTCAACATACTCTATGCTTGAAGTTGCCTTGGAGTACAGGTGGGCATTTTCTCTTCTTCAGGCGCAAGACCCTGCCTATGCATCATGTCCAACTGATTTAGAGTGGGACAGGGCGAGGACCATTACAAGCTATTTGAAACACTTTGTTGAAGTTACTAATGTTTTTGTGAAGAACAAGTATCCAACTTCAAACATATACTTCCCTGAGATTTGTGATATTCACTTGCAGTTAATTGAATGGTGCAAGAACTCAGATGACTTTATTCGTTCTACAGTGATGAAGATGAAAAACAAGTTTGATGAGTATTGGGAAAAATGTAGTTTTGCTTTAGCAGTTGCAGCCATGTTAGATCCTCGATTCAAGCTAAAGTTGATAGAGTATTACTATCAACAACTATTTGGTACTGGTTCTGGAGAGTTAATAGATGAAGTTTTTGAGTATATAAAGGCACTGTATAATGAACATTCAATTGGCTCTCCATTAGCTTCTTTTGACCAAGGTCTGACTTGTCAAGTTAGTGGTAGCACCGGCAGCTTGCCTGGTACTGGTACTGGTCGGGATTGCAAGGATAGACTGACTGGATTTGACAAGTTTCTCCATGAAACCAATCAGAGTCAAGGTGCAAAATCAGATTTGGATAAGTATTTGGAAGAACCTCTCTTTCCTCGAAGTGTTGACTTCAACATATTAAATTGGTGGAAAGTTCACACTCCAAGATATCCTATTCTAGCTATGATGGCACGGAATATTTTGGGAATTCCCATGTCAAAAGTTACACCAGAGTTTGCTTTTAGCAATGGAGGGAGGGCGCTTGATCGGGAATGGAGTTCCCTGCGACCAACCACCATTCAAGCTTTGATGTGTTCACAAAATTGGATGGGCGAAGTAGATAAATGATGCTTTTTCATCATTATTCTCTAAGTTTGTTTAAATATATTTTTTAATCTATCCATAATCTGGTAGCATTAACCATTCTCCCCCATGCTTTTTTGCAGATTAGATAATCAACTGAACCTCTGATATTTTCAACTGGTATATGTGTTAATACTACATTTTCCGAGAATTTCTGGATTATGATTTATATAATGATTTGATTATTCCTAGTCATATTCTGGAGGTTAAACTGCAGGTATTTTTGGAGTAGAAATTTATGCTGTAATGGTTGCCCTGCCCCTGAAATTTTTTGATATGGTGGTATTTTGCAGGCGGCATGTTTATATTAAGGGCAGGTCCAGCGAATTCTTTGAATTTGACTTGTAAATAGCCTTCTAATATATTGAAGTGAAGGTTCCACTAAATTTTTGTAAAGCAATGAAAGAATCTAAAAGCTGCTCCTACATCTTGTTTTAGCTTTTTTTTTTTTGAAGAAAATTCAGGGAGCACACAAAATAGAAAAGAAAAGATGCTGGATGGAAATACATTTCATGCATATACAGTCCTGATGGATTTTTGCTCCGATCTGATTCTATTGGGTAGATTTTACCCGATCTATTTAATAAATGGGGTGGAGTCGATATTAAAGATTATACCCATTATGGATTTGGGTCGGTAGCAGGTAATAAATAATCTGCCTCAAATCTGATCCGATTAAATTTTTATTTATCTGAGCAGCTTTTTAATATATATAAAAATAAATAACTTGATCTAATTTAATAACCTAGGAGTTTAAATGTCATCAAATTTCAAATATCAAATAAATTGAACTTCAGAGAAATTTTTGCGGCTGTAGATTTTTCTATTGTTACCAATAAAATTACATGTAACAAATCATTTCTATTTGTTTGGTTCTTCGATGTCTATTTTCTTTAATTTTGCTATTTGGTTTATAATTGATATGGTCTAATTAATTTTTGATTTTTTCCTTTATTTATCATCTTGAAATGAAACTATAAACTTCGTCTTATTTTCATTGTGGTTATCATGTACATGCACATTCAATTATACGGTTGGTATTTATTTTCATTTTTTATCAGTTATTTATATATGTTTTTTACTAAAGTGAAAAAATTAAAAAAAAAAAATTTAGACATTTTAAATGGATTTATCCAATTCGACCCATGCATTGCCTTTCCCCACCCCGCCCCGTAACACGGTGGTGGGGCGGAGTGGGTAATGTAATACCCGATCCATACTCAACCATCAGTATCACTAAACTGTAGAGTTCTTATATCACCTAATCATGCAGCAAGTAGGGAAAAATAGGTGTTGGATCCGACAATTCGAAATTTAAGATTTGCGGTTTTTATTATTTTATCCCTTCGGAGATGAAAGAGTCATGGAGAAGTCTTAATTTAGAGGGTGAAAAACGGCAAAGTAAATAAAGCTTTTTTTTTTTTTTTTTTTTAATGAATTACTAATTAATTCTTGCTATCTATAAGTGAAATTACACGCCGATTTTAAAGCTTATGTTTTTAGGAATTAATTAATGATCTTGAATTATATTTTTTTTACCCCTTAATTAAAATTGTAACTATTCTAATCATTTCAATCACTAAAATAAAGCAGAAAAATCTTAATTTTATGTTTATAATAGAATTACTTAATCAAATTAATATCATCATTCACAAATCAAAGCTTTTTTTTTTTTTTTTTTTTAAGTGAATTACTAATTAATTCTTCTATTATAAGTGAAATACACGATTTAAAGCTTATGTTTTAGGAATTAATTAATGATCTTGAAATATATTTTTTATCCCTAATTAAATTGTAATTATCTAAATCATCAATCACTAAAAATAAAGCAGAAAATCTTAATTTTATTTTCATAATAGAATTACTTAATCAAATTAAATCATCATTCAACAAATCCTTAAACAAACACGGTTTCGTTGTCTATTAGTAACCATTTTTGGTCACTTTGAATTTCCTTAGAGGGACAAAAACTTGAAAAAGAGAGATTTATGGTTAGTTATTGTAGATGAGATTTGTTGTTTTTCTACAATTTCAAATTGCTAATAACAGACAACTTCGTTGCAAGAAACAGAGACAAATTGAGGGCATAAGAGAGTCAACGGTATTTAAAGCCATGGATATAGATATATATAAAAGAAATAGAGTTCTTAAACTTCAAGTAATATATAATTTACCTAAAGACTTACTTTGTGACATACCATACCAATTAAATGTTTTATTTTTGAGTAAATTGTACTCATTTCATCCCATTTTGTTTACTTGTTATTTCTTTTTAGATGTCCCAAACTGTTTACAAGATGTTTAAAGATTTTTAAATTTAGACATGTAAATAATTATTTTTTTCACGATATCCTTTATGATCCTTCATTAAATGAGAGACTTTTATTAATATCTTCAATGAGTTAAGGGTAAAAAAAATGGTAAAATAACTTTTACTGTTTAAATTTTTAAATGTATGTTTTGTCAAACTATGCAAACAAAATGTCATGGAGAGACTACATCACAATCAAGATCAAGCGATAAATTAAGTTATATTTTTTATAAAAACAATTAACTTGTGTTCCTAATTACATTCAATCAAATGTAATTATGGGAGAGTTAGATGATATGTCCTAATAAATGCTTGAGTGAAGACATTTTATGCTCGTAAGTACATAAGCGTTGAAAGGGGGCGGAGCTCCGTTGGGGCCCAAGTGGCCGTGTCCCCCACAAAAACAATTTAAAAAAAAAGTTTTCTTATAAAAATTAAATTTTAATCCTTCAAGATATAAAAATATTACATTTGGCCCCTAAAAGTTTAGAAAGGTTGAAAGCCCATTAAAAAAAATCAACTTTATTAGTTTTGACACCGACTAACTCGTAAACTTTTGTTCTTTTCCAACAAAGGATAATCTTGTATCTAAACTGTTGATTTTTGACTTTTTCTTATAATTCTTCTAAAAGAATATTAAATTTATGTTAATGAAAAGAAATAAACGAAAATTACTAATAAAAGGACTAAAGAATTCATATATTTGTCTTAATTCCAATGGGAGAAGCAAAATAATATATGACTATGTGCCACAATATTTTTAAAATTGAGCCGAACCAATTGATCGGATCAGTTCAATTGCATATTGATAGTTTGAAATGACTTGATTCTTAAATTTCAAAAAATTTTCAATTAATTTAAAAAAAATTTGAGAATTTAAAAGTAACTATTTTATTTTAATAGATGAAATTTTATAAATAAAATAAAACAAGAGAACCAAACCACTATTTAAACAAAAAGAATCAAATATAAACCAAACAAGAAGCTCCAAACTAGAGACAAAACAAACCGAACCAATGATTTGAACCAGATTAAGATCTTAGCCAATCATTAGGAGACAGAAAAGTGCAAAAGCCCTAGAAACTTCTCTCCCTAATCGCAGAATCAACGACCTCCCTCTCTAATCGACTTTTTGACCACCGTTCGCGGAAGCAAGGTAACAATTGGCTCCCCTCACAATGACAGTCATGTTTCTAACCTTCATTGCACCTATTAAACTTTCCCTTACGCTAATCAAAACCTCCTCATCCCTATATCTTCATTGCATGGATTGATTCCTGTAAACCTTAGTTGGTAACTCTGTTCGTTTCTCTCGAGTCTGATATCTTCTTTATATTATTGTTTTCCCTATGAGCTATCCAAGACCGGAAATACGACTCTGGGATTCTATTAGCAGCATTATTGAAGCTTAACTTTCCGTGGTCTGTGAGTGATTCCTTTCAAAGCTTTCTTGAAAATCAAATATTTAGCATCATATATGTGCTTGTATACTATATATTAATATTGCTTACTGATTTGGGAAGGAAGATTCCTTTCGCCTATTAGAGAAGAGGATGACAAACCAAGATCAATTCCTAGATGATTTCACCACCAGCCACCCCGACCTAATTCATGATGAACCCACCAACTTCCTGGCAAAACGCCTTCGGTTATGTGCATCGTATACTTGCATAAATGGGTGACATTAGTTAGACTTGCATTATTTGTTGAATTTGTTTGTGATTGCTTAGATGATAATTGGATGAAGCAGGATCATTGATGGATGTGGTTATAAATTATAGTACTCTATAGTATATATTAGATGACACGTGCCCACAACGGCTAATAACGAGCGGTGAGATTGTACCGCAAGTATTAACGGGTTGTATAAGTTAACATATAAAATATCGTATCTATAGAGATTGGAAGGATTGAGTACTAGAATCTTTTGAATACTTAATTATCAGACAGGATCAATAAGAGGGGGTGAGTTATGCATAAAATAAATAATTAAATAGTAGAAAAATAAATGACTGGAATTTAAATAAAATAAAGGTGCAATAAAATAGAAGTGCGATAAAGTAAATTGTCGAAAATTAAAGTGCAGTAAAGTAAAAGAGCAGAAATTAAAAGAATTAAATAACATAAAATAAAATTTAGCGAGAGGTTAGCAATTAGAAGTTAGTATTTAGAAATATATATATTTTTTCTTTTTGATTTTATAAATGAGAAAGTATTATGTTGATGGATTGTTCCACTACCATCCAAAAGTGGGCGGCAACGAAGTAAGCACCGGTGATATATTTTTTGAAGGACAAAGTGTTCTAGTTAGTTATCTTCTTTTTGAGGTAGTCAACTATAACATTTGTATGACGCCTTTCGTACGTTGCATATATAATAGGCTTCCCCCTTTTTACAGTGGCTTTATTCTATTTCTAGATATAAAATCAATGCTCAATTTATGTGATTTAGATGCTTGAACTTCGTCTTTTGATCCTTCGCTTACCTACCTAAATGTCAAGTAAATAAAGGGACCCGGTTTTATTTTACAAGCGTATATCTTGATAAATTGAACCATAAATCTATATCACATTATAGATGATTCAATTTTTTATAAAGCCGTCCAGTATTTCGGAGGTAATATATATTAATCCATCCCCAGAATGGCTGGTTTACTCACTCATTTTAGATACAACAATGTAAACAACCAAATAGCAATCCATATCTTTTATTGAGAGAAAAAGAACGGAGTTACAGAAATATTACTTTTATAAAAGAATAACAAAACAAAGAACATAAAGATAACAGATAATAATAGAGGAGAATGATGGATCGGGTATGGCTTCTGTTTAGTCTGAGACTTTGTCGCACAACCTTCCTCTCCTGACCTCTGAGATTACGAACTCGAAACTATGCTAAATATTTATAGAGTGATATACTATTTTTTTTAAATTTTTCTATCAGCCCCTTTCTCTGTTGATTTACGCTGCTATTTATAGAACTCAGATGCTTGGAGGCTACTTTTCTCTGCACAATTTGGTAAGTGGGGCAAGTGGGATGCGTCCAATCAGATTACAGCTAAGCATGAGTTGTCATTCAATGAATTGGGACTTTTAGCCTTGGAACCGATGTAGGTGATCACTTGATTTGGCTTTGGCACATATGAGATCGCCTAGCATCCATAGGACGTCGACTAGTGCTTTATTTGGCCATAGGAGATCGACTGATGCTTGCATGAGATCGCCTGGGTGATGTTTAGGTCTTAGGAGATCGCCTATGTGATGAGTTGGCCTTAGAAGATCGCCTAGTGCACTTAAATGGTCTCCTAACCTTCTTTTCTTAGCTTAGGGGATAGCCTAACTTCATTCTCCATCTTCTTCATGCCTTAGGAAATAGCCTAAGTGTATGTCTTGTTGGATTTGGGCTTTTCTCCTTCTGGGCTTGGTTTGTCGACTTCTTTTCTTCACAATTTAACCTTAATTTGGGCTTGTAATATTAGCTCTCAAATTTGGCCTTTTTCTGGTCTAATTGCCAATATTTCCATAGATTTTATGAAGAATACATCCTATTTTAATTTTCCAGGTTCCTCACTGCATAAAACTATAATTCTACAAATTTTCTAAGATAAGTGCACAAATATAGTCATTTTATTAGTTAATTTAGAGGGATTTTGGTGTAAAAATATATAAATATTTGCATCATATCATTGAATTTGAGCAATTTGAGCATCGAGGCTAGTTACCCACTCGAGAAAGAAATGGGTTCATGCATCAAAGGGATTACCCATAGTGAATGCTATAATGAGTCCATGCATCGGCATAGCCACTCATAGTGTATGTTGGACTAGGTCCATGAATAGGAGGTAAAGGTACCTCATATTGTATGCTATACATGTTATTATATTGGGACTATGCTTCAAAAGTAATATATCTTGTATTGTATACTAGAAGTTGCAAACTAGAAACAAAATAAATTAGACTAGATCAAGATATTAGCCAATCACTAGGAGAGATAAAAGGGAAAAAAAAAAGCCCTAGAAGTTCGATCGCAGAATTAACGACCTCCATCTCTCCCTCTCCAATTCGCTTTCCGGCCACTGTTCGACTAGAGTAAGGTGGCGATTGGTTCCCCTTGCAATGTTTGTAACATTTTTAGCCTTTGTTGCATCGATCGAACTTTCCCTTGTGCGAATTGCAACCTCTTCATCTTTATATCTTCGTTGCATCGATTGGCTCTTGTAAACCTTAGTTGTTACTCTAATGATTTCTCTCGGGTTCGATATCTTCTTTATATTATTATTTTACCTATGGGCCATTCAACACTAGAAGATACGACTTCGAGATTCTACTGGCAGCACTGTTGTAGCTTAACTCTCCATAGTTTGCGAGTGATTCCTTTCAATACCTTCCTGAAAATCATGCATTTAACATCATATGCTTGTATACTATATTAATATTGCATATTAATTATATGCTACGTATACTTGCATAAATGGGTGACATGAGTTAGACTCGCATTATTCTTGAAGTTGTTTGTGATTTCTTAGATGGTAATGGGATGAAGCAGGACCATTGATGGATGTGGTTATAAATATGGGCATCAAAGGTAATAGGACTCTCCATAGTTTGCGAGTGATTCCTTTCAATACCTTCCTGAAAATCATGCATTTAACATCATATGATTGTATACTATATTAATATTGCATATTAATTATATGCTACGTATACTTGCATAAATGGGTGACATGAGTTAGACTCGCATTATTCTTGAAGTTGTTTGTGATTTCTTAGATGGTAATGGGATGAAGCAGGACCGTTGATGGATGTGGTTATAAATATGGGCATCAAAGGTAATAGGACTCCATAGTATATACTGGATTTGAGGAATTTGAACGTCGAATCTAGCTCCTCGTACTGTATGCTAGACTCGAGAAAGAAATAGGTTCATGTATCAAAGTGACTATCCATAGTGAATGCTGGAATGAGTTTGTGCATCGAGGTAGCCACTTATAGTATATGTTTGACTGGGTCCATGCATCGGAGGTAGAGATATAACGCAATCTGCCCTGTCCCGGAGGAATAGATGACGGATGCCACATTCACCAACCTAGTATCGCAAGTCTAATAACTTCATAATTTAACTTAGAAAATGATTTGAAAAATCCTACAAAAAAACTACAAGAGTTTCCCCTACAAATTTGATTTAACTAGAAACCTGTGAAACAAGAAACGGTTTTAAACATATTCTCAACTTCCACCAACTCCAATTCTCAAATCTCAATAACAATACTCCAACATCAATTCAACATCAACATAAGTCTCATATACTATTCATAAAGCATTCAGTACATAATTCAGAAAAATTAGGATGTTACAAAAGGAACATCTTATTGTATGCTGAACATGTAACTATATTGAGATTGTGCTTCAAAAGTAATAATATCTTGTACTGTATACTAGACATGTAAAAGCTAATTGATTGAGGTTCATCCTACTAAAGCCATCATTGTTTGATTTTGTGAAGTCATTATTGTTGTGACATTTGCTTGCAATAATGATGTATGAGAAATGTCTATCAATATGTAGATATCGTGAGGCATTATTCATTGAGTTGGCACTCACCCTTGCCATTTTTTTCTCTAGATTTTAGGTAGAAGACACCAACTTAAAAGTCCAACACATTCTTCCTTCACAATGGCTTTTTGTTTTGGAGAATTTAGATACTCTTGTTACATTTTAAATAAATTAGATTTTCCGTAATCACTTATAACTTAATTGGTATATGATAAATGTATGACTTATAAATATGTTATGTGATGATAAGAATGATATGTTATTAGAAAATAGGTATATTGAGCCTCACTATTTGGTTTATGAAAGAAAGATGCGGGCTTGAGTGCCTTAGATATGTTATTAAATGATGTAGCTTGTTGAGCCTTATAGTTTGGTCCATGCTATATTGATGTGGGCTCATAGACCCAATATGTGTTATTACATTTGATATGATGTTGAGCCTGAAGCCTATTTACATTATATATGTTACTGGAACATATTAGTCGGAGGCTTACTACAGGTTTTTGGGCTTGTAAGCTCATCTAGGTTCTAATACCGGTCTGGTCCAAAGTGATGGATCGTGCATAGTCAGTTCGATCTAGTTTGATATTTAAAGCCGAAAGACTTAAAAATTAGATAAAATCAATTCAAAACAAGAAAACTAAAAAATCGGATAGGTCTAATAAAACCTGGTTTTTGAATTTTATGCATATTACTATCTTTTTTTTTTTTTTGTCTTTACCCTTATTGTCCCCACCTATTATCGTTACAATCACATGCATATGAATAAATTTACCTAGAAACCTGGAAAAATAATTTAAAATTTTGGAGTTTTCTAGAAAAACATAAAAATCAATAAAATAATAATAATCTATTTTTTAAAAAGCATAATAAACTTATTTATGGCTTTAACATATACAATAAATTTTTATAACAATACTTTATAGTTATCATTTTAGTTAAGTAACAAAATTTAATTTATATTTTAAGTAATACAACTAATATTAATTATATTAATGTATTTGAAAAGTACGGTATTTTCATTTTTTATATTTCTTTAGTAAAAATAAAATAATAGTAATTATCAAGAAAAATGATAATAAAATTCTAATGTTAACCTAATGTATTATTTTCCATTCATTATATATCATCAAGTGTTAAAAAAATTAATATTGTAATAGTTTTCATTTTTCAAAATTCTAATAAATATTTTAAAAGGAAGAAAATATTAAAATTAAAACAAGATGATAATTTATTAAAAATCAAACTAAATCTGAATATGAGATTAAATGATAATAAAATTATTTATTTATTTATAAATATTTCACTTTAATGTAGAAATTTCTTTATAACTTAATAAAATGTAAATTTAATATTATATTTAAGAATATATTCTAGTTTGATATTTAAAGGCTAAAAGACTTAAATAAATTAGATAAAATCAATTTCAAACAAAGAAAACTAAAAAAATCGCATTGGTCTAATAAAAACCTGGTTTTTTGAATTTTATGGCATATTACTAAATCTTTTTTTTTTTTTTTTGTCTTTACCCTTATTGTCCCCACCTATTATTCGTTACAATTCCACATCATATAATATACTTTACCTATGAAACCTGGGAAAAAAAGATTAAAATTTTTGGAGTTTTCTAGAAAAAACATAAAAATCCAATAAAATAACTTAATAAATCATATTTTTTTAAAAAAGCCAATATAACTATTTATGGCTTAAACATATTACAATAAATTTTTATACACAATACTTCTTCATAGTTAATTCATTTTAGTTAAGTAAACCAAAATTTAATTTTATATTTTGAAAGTAATACAAACTAATATTAATATATTTAATGTATTTTGAAAAAGTTACGGTATTTTTCACTTTTATATATTTCCTTTATGGTAAAAATATAATAGATTAAATCAGGGTCATATTAAATGCAAGCACAAAATGATATTACTATATCTAAAAATTCTAATGTTTCAAACCCACTAACATTCCTGTATACTTATTTTTTCCCATTCTATAACTCTATATATATCACTCAGTGAGTGCTAACCAGTGGCTTAAATAAAAATTTATATTTAACATAGTTTCATTTTTTCAAAGATCTAATAATCATTTTTCCAATAAGGAAGAAAATTATTAATTAATAATTTAAACAATATAATAATATGTTATATAAAAGATGCAACTAAATACTGAAATTATTGAGATATAAAAATAGTATATAAATAAAATAAAAACCTATTAAGTTATAAAATTTAGAATAATTCATTTCCCTAATATTAATGAAGAAAATTTCTCTATAAACCATAAAAAATCAATAATAATATTTATATTCTAAATGAATAATAATAAATAATAATTATAAGAGATATATAAATAAATGAACTAATATAAATACATAAATATTATAAATTTAAATTTTATAAATCATTTCACATTTATATGTAGAAATTTCTTAAATATAACTTAAATAAAATGTTTAAATTTAAATATTATATTTAAAATATATATATCATATATATTATATATATATAAAAGCCTACCTAATTTTGAAAAACAATTTTATTAATGATAATACATTATTGATTATTATATTTTTATATAAATTGTGCTATTAACAATGCTTTTCATTTTATAAATACTTATATAAAATAAAAAATTATATATATATATATATATATATATAATATATATATATCCATTTCTTTATTTCTCAAGTGGCATAAATTATGTTATGAAACTGTGAGACAACATATTATTTTAATATTTGATAAACATCTTAATTTTTTATAAATAATTATAAGGAAAAATTATGATTTTATCCCTATAAATATCAAAATTAACTCGCGTACACTTGTATTTTGAAAATTACATTAGTATGCCCTAAATTTTACTTACCTTAGATTATCATATCCTTCCATACCATTCATATTTTCTACTTTTCTGTTAAATGCTTAAGTAAAAGACAAAAATACCCTTTATTAAAGAGAATGTTTTCCTTCTTATTGTTGGCTCCTATGACCCGAGCCGCTCGCTTGGTAACGTATCATCAACAACCCAAAAAACATGTTTATTATCACCGAAAAAAGCAAAATGGCCGGTCGAGATGTGGTCAACAACAAAAACTGACAAGACCATCTATATAAAAGATGATTAGACTGCATAGGCTAGTCCAACATCATTTTTTTCTGCTATCTCAATATTAAAGAAGCAGACAAGGACTAGTCTTTAAAAGTAAAAAGCAGTTCACAAAAGCCTTTGGCAAGGCGCAAAGCAAATCGTGAAGGTAAACAAAATTTACCCATAGTATGACATAGGAAACCAAAAAATGAGAACAGCAAAAAGAATAATGAATAACCCAGCAAAAAGTAGAGAAGAAGAAATGTTAACAAGAGTATTTCCAAAGGCTGTGCTGTTGCAAAATGAAATTGCAGAAGAGCCACAAGCAGATTTACATGAGATGGACGAGTTAATGGAACAAGTTGCATAAGATAAACTAATTAAGAAGAGTAAGGAACATGACTGATTTCATGTCGCTATTTAGTCTCTCAGGGATGAGTTAGAAGACGAGAGGAAGTTAAGAAAACCCCTTTCAATAATGCAAGGTCCAATCCTTGCTTTCTTATCCCCAGGTAGGTTAGTGACCAAAGACAAGACGAATCTCTCTTAAAGCTTACCTTCGAGCATTGGGTAGGTTGGCCACTTGCGAGTGTGATAAAAAGGAAACGGAGGTTAGTTTAAGTAGGCATGGCTACGGTTCCGGAACCACCGATTTCGGTTCTGGACCTGAAACTGAATCGAAAATTTTCGGTTTCGGTTTCAGTTCCTTAACGGTTCCAAAACCGACAGTTTCGATCGGTTCTCCGACCGATTTTCCGGCGAATCGTATATCTTTAAATTTTAAATTTTGAAGACCAGTTTTCAAATTTTAAAAAATTGTGAAAATTATTTCTAAAAGAAATACACTTAAAAAAATTAAAAAAATGCTTCAATTAAATTTATTTATTTTTATTTTTGAAAAGACTTGAACTTAATTATTTTTTTTAAAAAAGTCTTCAACTGAATTTATTTTTTGTTTAAAAAAGTTGGAACATAACTTTTTTTTTTTTTTTGGAACATTACTTTTTTTTTTTTAAAAAAAAGCGGCTTTGAACTTAAAAAAAATTAAGTCCCCTAGATTTATCCTTTTGGGGTTTAGAGGGAATCAAAAGCCCAACGTAATTGTTACCTTGGTCTTATACCAATTTTTCACCCATCACTCACTATTCGTTATTGTTCCCACCAGCGTTCCCCGCTAGAGAACCCCATCATAAAAATCTATAATCTTCATTTCTTTGATTTTCTTGTGCTTCTTAATTCGTGCCTGCTCTAATTTCATCCACGCATGATTGTGCTTCTAGTGAATCGGGGTCCATACTAATCGTGTTCCACAAGTATTGTTTCCTCCCTGAAACGTTTCCTCCTTGACTAAAAGCTTGTTCAACTGCAATAGTGCAGACCGGAGCTGCTAAAACTTGTTTTGCAATTAAAGAAAGTATTGGAAATGTATTGGCGTGACGACTACACCAATCTAAAATTGGAAAATTATTATTTGTATAATCATCAGTAAACTCAAAAGAAGTGGTTAGATAATTATCAAATTTAGAAAAAGAACCGGGTTCCCTTGTCTTTTTTGTCTTTGTAGTAAAACCCGTTCAGCAACACCAACACTACTCACCCTTTGAGTTGGAAATTGTTGAATATTAAATTGAGAAGAATGAAGAATTAGAAGGAGATGAACTAGGAAAAACTTTTGACCAGAATTCAAATTGTATATAATTCATGAATATTTGTCTAACTCACGCAATTACTACATTTATATTAACACTAATCTTTTATATCAATTTAAAAATTCATAATAAATAGTCAAAATATTTCACATTAAAACTTTCAAATATTTACATTTCTAGGATCTAAATACTCAATAGCAACCCAAGATAAAGTGGTGGTATATTTTTAAAATAAGATAAACTATTTTTTTCATTTAAAAAAACACAATCTCTTTAATATAAAATCATTTTCAAATTCTTGGAGCCACTAACAATGTATTAATACACATAGCGTAAAAATAAATGAGATGTGGGATAATAAACCCCACTACAATTTATAGGTAGCATTCATTAAAATTTTTTAAAATATCTATAAACTTTTACACAAATTATCCCAATTTTGTGGATATAACATTTAATTTTTTCAATATCTGTTAGTAACAAAAAATGCACAATAATTCTTTGATAAAGAAAAAACTCTGAGTTTAATAATTCATTATGTTGAAATTTTTTCAAACGAGTTGGGACATCCCTTGGAAAACGTTTTGAATCTTTATTATTTTCCTACAAACTTTTATTATTTTCCTTACAAAATTTAGCCCAACTTTTCATCACTTGGGGATGTCCCCATAAATATGAAATAACTTTTCTAATTGGAGAAATATCAGATTTAAGAATTTTTAAACCATCTTGTACACATATATTTAAAACATGGCAAGCACATCTTATATGAAAAATTTTTCCACCAATATTTGGTTTACAAATATTTTTAACTTCAATAATTGATTTAGTATTAGCAGAAGCATTATCAAATGAAATTGAAAAAATTTTTTTTTGTCAACTTATATTCATCTAAAATTGAAACAATTATTTCTATTTAAATATATTGCCAGTATGTTTATCATCTTCTATATCTATGAAATGCAATAATTTTTTTTTTGAATTTTCAATCTTTTTTTTTTGAATTTTCCAATCATTATCAATCCAATGACATGTAATGCCCATATAAGAATGCATTTGCCAATGATCACTTCAAATATCACAACAAATTGTAACATGAATTTTCATTTCAGAAAATAAAAGCTCTAACTCTTTTTTTCCTTTTCTATATCAAGAAATAATAATTCGTTTTACAGTATTTCTTGACACTCTTTTAACAGAAGGATTTAGAACTTTTTGACAATATTGATTAAAACCTACTTTTTCAAAAAGATAAATGTTCCATAGAAATCATTTTTGCTAATTCTTCTTTTTGTTTTTTTTTTAGAATATTGAAATAAAGAAAGGTTAGAAGATGCGTACCCGGAAATTTGTGTTTGAGACTGATCAACTCCTTTTTTTGTTGGATCTTTTGTCTCCAAATGCTTCCAAAATGATCCATAGCCGTCCGATTGTTTAAATTTATAAGATTTTCCATAATAATTGCAAATTACACCGAACATTTTGTCAACGTTGAATTTTTTGGTGAAATGAATAGCGAATATGTCGGAACTCTGTCTTGCTCTTCGAAGAAGTTGTGTACCTTGCTCTTGCTCTTGCTCTTCCTCTTCCTCTTGCTCTTCCTCTTCCTCTTGTTGTAATTGCTCATTATTAAATTCAGATTCTTGAGTTGGAATTTCCATATTTTCATTTGGATATCCCTCAAAATAAAATTAAATCAATTGGGAGTGAAATCGAAGATGTCATTTGGTTTAGGGATAGATGGAATATTGGTTTCTCTAATCTTCCCTTCCCCTTAGCAGAATTTGAGTTTCCTCCTCCACTTGCCATTATATGAAAATAATAAATAATTTGGAAAATTGAATAAAAAATTTGAGAGAATAATTAGAGATAGGAATTAGAGATTGGAATTTGAATAAATTAATTCACAATAAATTGTGAATGAAAATTAGGGAGATTGTAGAGTAGAGAAGAATAATATAGAGTAGAGTGTAGTAGAGTGTAGAGAGAGTAGAGATATTTGTGTGAGGAAATTGTAAATGGAATGGAATGAGATATTTATAATAAATCCAAAAAATCATTTTTCCACAAATACTCTTGAAACTAGCCGTAATGTATATTTATAATAAATCCAAAAAATCATTTTTCCACAAATACTCTTGAAACTAGCCGTAATGTAGCCGTTTATAGTTGTTGGGAGGGGTAATTAAGAGATTTCACAACAAAATTTAAAAAAATAAGAGCTGTTGACAGTTTGTAATGGCTAGAACCGCTGGTTTGAACTAGCGGTTCTAACTGGCTGAAAAACCGGTGGTTCCATCCGGTTCGACCGATTTTTGGAACCGCCGGTTTGCGGTTCCCAGAATATTGAAACCAGAATCGAACCGTATACCTCTGGCTCCAGTTTCAATTCGGACCGGTTCTGATTCCGGTTCGAACCTATTCCGAACCACCGGTTCCGGTTCTGGGAACTGTAATATGGCCATCTATAAGTTTAAGTAGGGGTGGCCATTTCACGACTTTCGGAACCGAAATCGCTGGTTCAGAATTGGTAGGAACTGGAACCAGGGGTCTGCGGTCTGATTCTAGTTCCAGCTTTTGAGGAACCATAAACTGATGATTTTTTTCAACTAGTTAGAACCGACCTTTCGAATCGGCAGTTCCAAAAAATTTGAATATTTTACGTGTAACGACTAGAACCAGCGATTCCACCGGTTCGAACTGGTGGTTCCACCCAATTTCAGCAGATTTTTTTTTTTTTTTCAAATTTTTTTATGAGATCTCCAAATTAATCCTTTTAACAATTATAACGGCTATATAACAGCTAGTTTTAAGGGTATTTGTAGAAAGTTGATTTTTTAGATTTAATCTAAATACCCCTATATTTTCATTTATCCTCACATAAAATTATTAAGGGTATCAAAACCGATTGGCATGTCGGGTTTGATATGGATTCACCTCAACCATAACACAATTAGGGTCACCACGAACACAACCCGTTTAATAATCGTGTGAAATATCTCAACATGAACACGACACGAAAATTAGACAGATAATATGAACATAACACGTGTAACCCATCTAATATCATAAGCAGGTTAAATGGTTCATGTTCACTTGTATATGATCTGTGTAACCCACCTAATATCATAAACAGATTAAATAGATCGTGTTGACCCGTATACGACCCGCTTAACCTATTTATAATATTTTTAAAATTTAACCTATTTAACTCAAACCATATTTAAAAGTAAATTTTTATACATAAAATATATAGATTCTCCAAGATTCATGCTAAAATAACAAAAAATCAACACAACAATAAATTTTAAATACGGTTTTAGTTAGGTAATTTGATACTAAAATTATATCTTTACCCTAAAATAAACGGGTCACTCGCCTAACTTATGTGTCAACCCGTGACACGACGCATTTATATTCGTGTCATAAATGAGCGGCCCGTTTAACCTCAACCCTAACCCGTTTATTTCGCGTGTTAAACGAATCGTGTTCGTGTGTCATAACCCATTTTGACACCCCTAAAAATTATCTCTCTACTCTCTTTATTACTACTCTCTACTCTCAAATCTCTCTAATTTTTATTTATAATTGTTGTCCAAAATTATTGTCAAATAATTTTTTCAAAGTCCAATCTCCAATTATTGTCCAATTTATTCTCAAATAATATCTCCAAATTCCAGTCTCTAATTATTCTCAAGTCTTTTTTTAGAAGAAAAAATGAATTATGTTCAAGCCTTTTTTTTTTTTTTTATCTCCAACATTTTTTTTTAAATTATTTCTTAAATATTTAAATTTTAAATTTCAACAAAAAAATTTTTCCTAATTTTTTATTTTATAATTATGAGATGTGCCGAAAAACCGGCTGAAATCGTCGGTTTTAGATCTATTAAGGAACTGAATCCGGAATTGTAACCATTCGGTTCCAAACCGTAATCTGAACCGTGTCCACCCCTAAGTTTAAGTATATAATTTTATCTCTCTCCTCTGACCAGTCCTTTTGCATTGACTTAACATAGAGAAGTGGAAAAAATTAAACGGAATGACAGGATAGCTTAATAGATGCAAAATTTAGAGATATATTAATATATTTTCTAAAATACAAGGATATCTGAAATAATTTCGATAATTTATCGGTATAAAATTATAATATTCCCTAATTATAAATCAAAAGTCAAAAATATTGTTCAACAATTAAAAATCTGATTAAACCAAATCGATCCGGTCCAACCACAATTCAATAATAATGCCGTCTGATAAAAACAGTATGACCATCCATAGGATGGTTGGAGTTTATCCTTTCTTTCTTCTTAAAAAATTTTTCGTGCCCGATCTATTGGGCCTGAAACATAGAATGGGTTAGGCCTAAATCAAATCGGTTTGAAGTTCGCTGGGGAAAGTCAAAAGATTGCCAACTTTGCCTTCCCTGCCCATATTGTGTTTTTCTTCAAAACAAGCAAAACTAATCTATACTACCATGAAGCTTTTCCTAGGTTAAGTAATATGTAAGATTATCATCTAAAAAAAAAAAAAAAAATTATCACTAAAAAAAAAAAAAAAAAACACCAATGCTACGTCAAAAAAAAAAAAAAAAAAAACACCAATGCTACCAAATGCACGTGAAATATACACAATCAAGTACGACGAAATACATAAATTTATCCTCATAGTTTAATAAAAAATTTTATACTATTCTTACCTTTTCCTTTCGCCTATTAAACACTTTATTAACTTATGAAATTGTAATTATTAAATATTCAAATGGAAAAATCATTATATGAAACCTTTGCTTTATAAGTTTAGATCTATTAAATACTTAGTAGATAAAGAAGAAAATATGAAAATTATTATTTTAAAAGTTTTATTAACCACACATTAAATTGAATATTTTACATATAAAAGTCAAAAATGTTAAAAATTGCTAGTATTAATAAGTGTGCAATATTACTATAATTTATAACTTTAGGAACATAATAAGTCTCTCACAGGATTTGAAGTGTCAACAGACTTTATATGAAAAATACAAGGGTAAGTTAATGTTTTAACCAATGACATATATGACAACTTATGTATTATTCATGTCATACACGTTTCTAATGAATGTTAATAAAGTTTTTAAAAGAAGTGTTTTTCGGTTCAAACACTTAAGGCTATATTTTATATGTTGTAATCAACCATGTAATAGAATGAAAATTAGTAAATTACATTATGGTTGATTACATTGTTTGGTTAGTTTTTTTTTTTTTTTTTTTTTTTATTTAACCTATGTAATTTTTTTTTTTTTTTTTTTTTTAAACCTTGTAATGTAATTCAAATTCAATGTGTAACTTCACTACTTGAATTGATTAAATATTTATTACATTAAAAATTCTATGTAACGCCCATTACATTCGTCAAGGCTCATACCCATTCTCAATCATCATTCCACCACCACTATCACCACCACCACCATAACTACCACCATAATTACCACCATCGCAACCACTACTCCACCGCCATCGTTGTACCCACCACCACCATCATACCACTACCACCACAACCACCAGCACCAGCACCACCGCAACCACGACTCCACCGCCAACACTGCTGTAACCACCATCGCAACCATCCACTACAACCACCACAACCATCACCACCACTCCATTGCCCCACCACCACCACCACCACCTTAACCACCACTCCATCACCACCACCTCATCATTAGTAATTATTCTTTTGTATTGTTATAGGAATGGGAAGAATGAGATGAAAAATCACTAAAAAGATTAAAATATTATAATTTTATATTGTAATTTTATTTATTCAATGAAAATATATAAAATTGTGTAAAAATAATATTTTTTAATGACTTTAACTTTTATTTTGTTACATTATATTTTTTTTCGACTTTTTTTTTTAATTTTCTAGTCCAAATAATTTAAAGCTCTAAATAGTTTTTAATAGCTTGATATAATAAATAGCTTTTGATTCAAATATTTTATTATTAATAATAATGTGGTGGTGGTGGTGGTGATGGAGTGATAGTTTTGGTAGTTGTGATGGCATGATTGATGGTGGTGGTGTGTTAATTACATTTCATATTTACAAACAAACATAAAAATGAAGCGGTGATTACATTCCATAAATTTTCTCAATTATGTTACCAAATATAATAATGGAATCTTAATTACATTCCACTACATTATATTTTTTATTGCATTACATCAAACCAAATATGGACTTAGAATTAATTTTTTTATTATCCATTCATTCTATATTGCAGCCATTTATCTATTTATTCAAATGGCGTGTACAAGTGAGGCTAAGCTTGGATTAAATTAAATTAATTTAAATTAAACTTTTATGTGGCTCCCACCGTATATATTATTTTATTTGAAAATATTTTCCTAAATCAGCCATTTCTTTTTTTTTTTCCCCTTTCTTTTAAGGTGAGTAACTCAATTTTTGATATTGGGTAAAACTACCATACAAATTATTAAAAATTCTGTATTAATACAGAAACTATTTTTGCCAATAGATTTAAAGTAGTTAAAACCATTAGATTCAAAATGGCTCTAATAACTTATTATCTACATAACAGGTTATTAAATATAGAATATTTATTTATTATTATTAAATATAAATGGTTCTATTTAATGGCGTAAATAAAAAATTACTCTTTTCAAAACAATTATAAAAACTTTTCAAAACCAATTATTAAAATTAAAAGTTTTAAAGAATAAAATAATTATCTAATACCATCAACTTTTACTTACCCAAAAATTAAAACTTTAAAATAATAATAAATAATTTATAAAATTTTCTATTTAGTTATTGTTTAAAACATTTATCATGTATTTATGCAAAATAATTATAAATTTTTATTTATGTTATTGTTAAAACATTTATCATGTATTTATGCAATTGAAATTATATTATATATGCATGAAAAACCATTATCTTCTTAATAAAATATTTTTTAATTAATAGAATTAAATAATATAACTTAAATATTTGACTTATAAAATCTGTCACTTTTATAAAATCTAATTATATAAATTGAACTATATAAATAATATATTGTGATTTCTAATTAATTATAGTTTTTACATTAAATTTATTTATATTTTTTAAAATAACAGATATTGTATAATCATATTAGAATTAGTACAAAATTTTAAATTTGTGAAAATTTTAATAAGGTGATAGAATGATTTGTCATTTTTATAAAAATAATTATCAAAAATTATTGTTTGTTATGCTTAAAAGTATTTTCTAGAATTCTATATTTTCATTAAGACCAATTTGTTAATAATTTATTTTTATGTAAAATAATACAATTAATATTTCATATAAAATTATTGACATGTAAGGATTTATTTTTATCTTCAAAACAAAGTTCTTCACATTTTATAGAAAAAAAGAACAAGGGAAAGTTATGAGAGAAAAAAACAAAAAAAATTTGATAAAAAAAAAACATATAACTGAATTTAACCAGTTTTGTTTACTTGCAATAGCAGGTTAACATTGACAAATTACACAGGAAAAGAGTTTTGTATGAGTGCAGAATTTTTGAGTTCTGTATTGTAGAAAAATCCTTTGATATTTAACAGAAAATAAAATAAAAATGCACACCAAATGAAATAATTTAGATGAAGAAGATGTCCTATATAGATTCATTTGAGTGGAAGCATTCCAATGGTGAGGAGAAGATAGTGATGGGTTAGTGGCATTTATGGTATTAGGTATGGCATTGAATATGGACATCATATTTTGAAGTTGTAATACAAACATCACATTATGTAATAGTACTACACTAACTAGCTAGAGTGGTCCCTTATTGGATTATTGCATTGTACTTTGCCTTCATTTCTCATCTTCTACTGCTTCTTCTTCCACCTAAATTCACATAAGGGATGTTTTGTTCATGTGGACATTATTTTGTCTATTTTCTTCCCATCTTTTTAATTCTGTTTAGACCAAAATGCTCCATTCCAAACACAGCAATCCAATATTATTGGTCATTACGTAATTTTGTCAAACTTCCATCTTATTTTGGCAATTTCACCTTTTTTTTTTTTTTTGTTGATTTTCAATCTTGTTTAAGAGATGATTAATTTCAATTTTGGGTTTGAATTTTTTGAGAATGGATTTGATAGCATGAGATTACAAGTTAATAAATTAATGCAGAGAGAAATCAGTTCAAAACTCTCCATGGATTTATGGTACTTAATTAAAATTGGGTAAGTTTGACAATGAGGTTATAATATAGATTTAGATTTTTATTTGCACTAATTTTGGAATTGGGCAATAACCGGTGAAATCAATTGAATCGACTAGTTTACTTTGATTTGATTTAAAAAAAAAAAAAATAAATTTAGTTTCAGTTTTTAATAATAATCAAAATTTTCTAATTCAATTTGGTTTTTAAAACCCTTAAAAATCAAATTAATGTAAGTCAAAATAAAAATTGAATTGAATTAGTTTATCTTAAGAAACAAGATTTGCTTTTTTTATACAAAATTTAATTTATTTAATTTACTTATCCCAATGTCCAATTTACATATCCTGTTTATAGAGCTGAGATTGAGAACCTTGAGCATGCTTTTATTGGTTGTAGTTTATGATATGCAAGATATGGTTTGTTTAATGGATTAGATCCTTAATTTTTTCAGGTGCACGAGGTAACAGATCTGCAGAAGTTTTGTGTCATATTATGGTGTTTGTGGAGACATAGAAATGATGTTTTGTGGAATGGCAGCACTTCTTCTTTGGATCAGGTTCTGTTTTCAGCATTCTCTTCTTTTTTTGCTTGGCGAACTGCTCACAATTCCAAATTATGTAGTCCGCTAATACGAACCATTATGATATTGTCTGGCCTAAGCCCCCAGTCGGGTTTCTGAAATGCAATATAGACGCTTCTTTACATCCTGGTGTAGCAGCTTTGGATGCAGGATAGGCAGTAACGAAACCATGATTTTTTCTTAGGAGGCTAAAATATATTTATCGTTATACATGATGAACTTATTTATATATACAGTTCATGATATAAAATCATCAAATTGCAATTATATAAATATAAATGCATTAATTATAAAATTATCAATTAATAATCTCATGTTTCATGTACATATAAAATAAAAGAAAGATAAGAAATAAACTTTATTAAAAGTAAATATTTTAAGTTGCCATATGAATGTCATGTATCCTTTCTTAATATAATAGTTGTACTAATAAAATTACTTTATAGCATAAGTAAAGGGAAATAATATTTCATAAAAAAATTGTTAAAAACAATATCATAAAAATTATTCAAATTCTTATTTGACTTAAAATATCATCTTTTGTTGTTATACACAAGTTTTACTTGACGTTCTTTCATAGTGCTAAAATCATCAATGATTAAATCAACACTAAACTTTATAGCAATTTCTTTTTTGATGTAAATAGTCAAACAATCATTTAAGAAATTATCTTTCATTTTATTTCGAAGTTTTGCCTTCACTATCTTCATTATTGAAAATGCTCGTTCTGTAATTATTGTTGATATAAAAAGAGTAGAATAAGTCTGATCAATCTATCAGTGAGAGGATAAATCTATAATTTTCTTTCTTGAAGACTATCTAATCTTTTGCATTTCAATATGATCTAGAACTTCAAGTTTAAAATATTTTAAGTTATATCCTTAAATGAATCAATTTTTGCTCTGTGAAACCATTAGGGATAGAACTTTTGTGCAAGCTTGTAAGTATCATCAACATTAAAAGCCTTAATCCATTTCGAAGCATTAAAGCACAACTGAGAACAATTAATTCTATTGTATAATTATTAAACCTGTTATTCAATTCTTGCAATCGATAATCAATCGCAACAATAAACACATCAACTTGATAATAATGTTCAATGTTAATGTCATCTTGTTGGTTTCTAGATCGATCATGCCTCACGATATATCGAGCATTGAAATACGGCATATCAACTTGATGTTTCTCACAAAATATCTTTACATTTCCAAAAGAAATTTTTCAATTTGAATCTCTTAAATTCTTAAATAATATTTTTGTACTTGAAACAAGATGCATAGCATTCAACATATCTCGTGATTGATATTGCAAAGCTTGACAAAGAATTCGAGTAATTTCTAAAAGTTCTTATGAGATGCTCACAGAGTATATCCCAGAGTCTGTCCAATGCCATATAAGGATGTCGTCCTGAACATTTGTAGCTAAAGGGATAGAAGTAATAATTTCAGCAATAGAGGGGTGGAAAAGATCTTGTATCAGTGGCAAATTCCAAGCACGCGCCCCATTTGCCAAAATAAGATCAGAAACCCGTATATGCTCTATGTGACATCCTACCGAGTCGAGTTAAGTCGAGTTGAACCAAACCCGGTTGGGGTAGAAAAGGGTTTTTAAGTGGACTTACTTGAGTGAGACAAAAAGATCAAGGTATAAAGAGTAGGACTTATTTGCAAAAAAAATAAAAATAAAGTTGAGGTATTAAAATGTAACATGTCGAAACTGTAGGTCTTATTTGGTACTTGTACCATACAATTAAAGAGACAGTTGGGAAGTATACGAGACTTCCATTTCAATTTGCTTTCTTCATTTTTCTCTTCATCATCTTCATCTTCAACGTCTTCTTCATCTACATCTTCCTCTTTATCTCCTTCATCTTTCTCTTCATCTCTTTCCTTTCTTCATCACTTTTCATGTGATTTAAACACGAAATTAAACCTAGAACTCTATCCAAGTAAGTAGCCTTTCTTGAATTTCATACTTTTGTGATATTTTAGATGATTTGTTATTATGGATAGGAGAGGGGAGCTCAAAGTAGGAGGAAAAGGAAGCTAAGAAGAAGCTTTAAAGCTCTTTTGGTTGAAAGTTTGATATCTCTTTTAGTTTTTCACATTTTCTTGCATGAATACTTGTGTAGTGTGTTGATAATGAAAACATATATTACTGAATGTTGATCAATGTTGAATTAGAGGTCTGTAAATGGTGATAATGCATGGGATGAATTGAATGAATGAAGTAGATATTTTTAGTATCTCAAAGATTTTATTGCTTATTATTGTGGAATCGTGTTCTCATGTCAATGAACCTCTGCATGAAAAGTTGAATTTTCTAATTAAAAATTTTGGTTCCCTTTTTTGAAATTCTATGTTTTAGCTGTCCATGAGTTTTTGAATCACCTAATTTGGAGTTATAAATTGAGAGATATGACCAAAATAGTACAGACTGTGCAGGCTGGAAACTAACAGTCTGGGCGGACTGGATGTTGCTAATTTAGGTAAATATTTGCCTATCTTACCGACGTAATTAAGAGATGTGGTAGAAGAAACTTTTGTACCCTAATGTGTTAGCTAACCATAGAATGCAGAATCACCTAAATTGGAGTTATAAATTGAGAGTTGTGACCAAAATAGTATAACATGTGCAGGCTGGCAACCAACAGCTTGGCAGACTGGCAGTTGCTATTTGAGCTCAATATTTTACTACCTTATCACCATAATTAAGAGATGTGGTAGAAGACCAATTTTTAGCCTAATGTGTTATCTAACCATAGAATGTAGAATCACCTAAATTGGAGTTATAAATTGAGAGATATGACCAAAAGAATACAAACTATGTAGGCTGGAAACCAACAGCTGGGCAGACTGGCAGTTGCTACTTGAGCTTAATATTTGACTATCTTACCGACGTAATTAAGAGATGTGGTAGAAGCCAAATATGTACCCTAATGTGTTAGCTAACCATAGAATTTAGAATTACTACAATTGGACTTATGAATACAGAGTTATGCTAGAATTTGTGAAACATGTGCAGGCTGCCCTGTCAGATTTCAGGGCTACATTAGAAATGATGTTGGGAGGCATATGTAGCTTCATGCAGCCTAAGTTACCTTATATAATTAAGCTTTAATAGGAATTAATTTTTAAAAAAAATTAATGTTCAAAATTTGAATCTTACTTTTTTTTATATAGAAGCAAACGTAAGTTGTCTTATATAATTGAGCTTTAATAGGAATTAATTTTTAAAGAAAATCAACGTTCAAAATTTGAATGTCACCATCTGGAGAGTGGAATTCAAAACGAAATTAAATGCTTCATTTTAGTGGTTTAAAATCTTATAATAAATATTAATTGCCTTTCATAATTCTACATTAACAATGTTAATAATTAATAATACTAATTGTGCAAAAAATGTTATTATTGCATTAATAATACTTATAATATTAGATTTTGATTTTCATATTATTCCTTTTATTACAAACATTATAACCATTAAATTATACAGGGCTACAGGCCGTTGAGTGGATATGATTTATATACGGGCCATAGCAGCCCAGCCATACAGTATTCATACAATATTCATACAGTTCTTCTTATCTCTTAGTTTTCACTGTAACCTTATGGAGCCATACAGTTATGAGATTATATTATTTATCACTTATATGATGTTGACTAAAAATTCATAAGTCATACAGCATAATGAACAGCAAATAAGTTACTGAAAGCATAATGAAATGTGTGTTTATATATTTAATTATACATTGATATCATGAAAGTATAATGATATGTGTGCTTGATGTTTATTTATAAGTTGAGATATCCACTGAGCTTTATTTGCTCAGCGAGTTACTTGTTTAACTCGTAGGTTTTGGAACTGGACCATAGAGAGTCATCTCCCGTAGAGAGTCCATCTCACAACTTACTGCAGTTCAATCTTTTGGAAGACCCAGTCTTCAGGGTAGCTACTCAATTGATATTTTGGTTTTGTCTAATACTTATCATGGGCCCATGTAACAGGGCATAGTTGGGCCCATTCATTTTGGAACTAGTTTACTGTCTTGTTAATATTAGTACATAGCTATATATAACATAATGTAAAGCAACAGCCTGACATCAATATCAACAAATAACATAATAATGTAAAAAGCAACAGCCTGACATCATATTCAACATACATAATGATATTAGCATGAAAGGACATAGGTTCAACCAGATTGTAGCATCTCGGCTCAGTTCAGTCGAGTTAACAGGTGGATCGGGAAGTGATGTTACAGTACGAAACAGCTTCATCTGTCATTTTACTTAGAACAACACAAGATGCATTGAATATCTTCAATAAAATAGATATGAAGTCTAAATGAGAACTCCAGCGAGTTCTCCTGTACGCTTTAAAGCACCAATTTCATTAAACCCCCTTCCTGATTCAATCTCATTATTACCAATCCCATCAATAAGTTCTATAGCTTGAGCCTCCTTTAATTCATCATGTCTTTTATTACATGCAATAATAATATTGATTATAAAAATTAAACTAAAGAAAAATTGATGAACTGGAGCATCTTCTCGAGATGCTACAACCAAAACAAGTTGTAATCAATGGGCTAAATAATGAATATAGTAAGCATAAGGGAATTCATTACAAAAGCCCGTAAGTCATTCCATTCACCTTTCATATTACTAACTCCATAATATTCTTACCTAAGAATATTATGAATAGCCAAATTATGTTTAGTAAGAACTTAAAAAAATCTCATTTAGAGTTGCAGCCATAGTGTCTCGCACATGAAAAAGACTAAAAAATTGTTTGCTTTTGAATCCATATTTATCTACAAATTGTAAAACAAGAGCCATTTGCTCTCTTTTGGATTCATCACGAGTTTCATCAACAATTATATGAAACCTCCAACAACAAATATATTTGAATCTAGCTATTCACATGACTCGCTAAATAAATAACAAGGTATCTAAAAGGCAGCATCACTAGATGAAGAATACTCAAGCCAAGATGGATACAAATCAAACCAACTAGCACAAAAATGTAGTTTCGTCATTGAACCTGATGGATAGTTTTCAAGTCTGTATTAATAGAGTCCAACTTTGAAATATGCTCGACGAATTTCATCTTATTGATTTACTAGATTTTTCAAATTGATGGACGCTTTCCAGAATCACGCTCTAAGGAAGCAATATTAGTTTGTTCAAGTTTCACATTGTGAACCTTACAAGGATGATTATGAAATAATGCTTCAGGATCAAGTTCTACCCTTTGAATCTTATGAGTAAAGTCAAGATTTGAAACTCCTTGTTCAAGTTCAATTATTTGAATCTTATGAGGAAGATCAAGAACTAATGCTTCAGGTTTAAGTTCCACTCTTTCTTAAGTACATGAAAGTCTTTGGGTCTCAAATTGTCATTTTTTAATTTTTCCATGATTAAAAATGATCAAGCACCTAAAAATAGTATAATAAAATAACCAAATATGTTAGATATGATCAAAAAATTTTCAATAAATATCCACATAAGGATTAAATTTTCATTTTTGCATCATTATTGATCGGGATGGTCCAACCGATCATGCCAAATAATAAAATACTTGGATTTATAAACATCCGGTTTATAACCATATTTATTTTAATCGTTATCTTCATATGATATCCATTTTAATGAATATCTTTGGAATAATGCATTATACATAAAATTCATTTCTTTAGATAGTAATATTTGCTCTTCTGGAGCCTTTAAATATCTTTCTACTATCGAGCTAAATTTTCCTTTCAATATTTTGGTTTACAATAAATACATAACCAATATCCATATATGCCACATTATTTGTAACACTCTGGTGGTAAAATTTATTTAATGCAAATAGAGAAACTATATACATATATATTAACGGATCATGTAAATTAATGAAAAAAAATCCTTAATGCCAATAATCAAGCAAAAATAATAATAATAAAAAAACAACGATACACTAAACTTGACCAATATACGTAGCCCCGTTCATCTTAATCGCTAACAGCTATAGATCCATCAAGGCCAAGCATTTATTAACACCATCAAATAAAGCAACACTCTTTTGTATTCTCGCATTATGTATTTTATGATTCATTTATTGGCATCAATAATACATGTTGATAGAATATTGTGCATATATGGCGAAGCAAAATTATATAATATTTTAAAGTATATATATATAGAGCAGAAAATTATATATAACTTTCGTTTATTCAACCACATATCTTATTATGAATTAATCACCTCAATATAACTTTTAAGGTTATATAAAATTTAACTTTTTACAGTAAACAAATCCAAACATACCAACCTTAACTTTGGTTGTCGCAAACCGTAAGTTATCCTTTCTTTGAGCGATTTGATCAAGAGAGATTAAGGGAGCGATTCTTTGAGCGATATGATCAAGGGAGATCAAGTGAGCGATTTGATCAAGGGAGATCAAAGGAGCGATTCAAAGGGTAGAACAAAACTGTGTTGATAACATTTTATAAAATAATATAAAAACAGGGAGAGAAATAAAGAGAGAATAGATAAAATAGTGAAAGAATACGAGAATGTCGTTCTTATTTATGAGAAGCTATATATATATGTGTGTGTGTGTGTGTGTGTGTGTGTGTGTTTGTGTGTGTGGAACCTTGATAGAGTCCTACACAAATCAGAAAGATAGAATTCTCACTAATCAAGAATATAGACTTCTAGTTTATGTAGGACATCCACTAATTTCATAAAATAGATTAATTTTTACAATTAGTTTAATTTCGTTTTTCAATCAAAATTTTGAAATTAAAAAAATCATAAATGAGAATAAAATTTTCCAATTACAATTGATTTCTAGAAATCAATCATGATCAATAAAATGCAAATGAAAATATAATTACCAACCTAGTAAATCCTTAGCCCATATATGAGATATAATGAGTGCACAGAGAAATACAGGTGTCTGGCAGGAATTACTGTCTTTCTAAAATTTCAAAAATTTTTACTTCTAATATATTAGATATGGTTTTTTTTTTTTTTTTTTTTTTTCTGAACTCTCTCAAAATATTATAAAAAAAATTAGGTATATACCTTTTTCCCCTAATCTACATCTTTACTACATAGGAGGTGCAAGTATTTTGTATATACGCCTATAACCTAGGGGTGGCCAAATTTCGGTTTTTAGAACCGAAACATGGTTTGGAACTAGTTGGAATTGAAACTGAAACCGTGCAAAACTGGAGTTAGCCAGAACCAGAACCATAACTGAGAGTTTGCAGTTTGGTTTCGGTTCTATGTTTTTTAGAACTGTGAACCGGTGGTTTCGAGAATTAGTCGAAACCGAAGTTTTTGACAATTGGTTAGAACCGACAGTTGCAATCGGTCCCAATACATTTTTAATATTTTGTCAAAATTTTTTTATCAAAATCTTCAAATCAACCCTCCAAACAACTATAAACGGCTATGTAATGTGTAGTTATGTTAAGTGTATTTTTGTAAGCAAGATTTTTTGGTTTTAAAATTATGTGAACCATGAGAAAACCGGTCGAGAACGTCTGCAACCATCAATTTTCGGTTCGATTTCAATTCCATATTATTTGAAACTGGAACCGTCGATTTTGAAACTAAAACCGATTATTTCAAAATTGTGGCCACCCCTACTACATCAAATACCTGATAAAGAACTGTTTTTTTTTTTTTTTTTTTTTTTTTTTTTTTTTTTTTTTTTTTTTTTTTTTTTTTTTTGGAAGAACAAACTAGTTTTTTTTTTTTTTTTTTTTTTTTTTTTGGAAGAAAACAAACTAGAAATTTCATTAAGAGGAAACTAATAAACCTCTTATACAAATAATCAAAAAAATATAATCTTGATTTGAAGTATGTGATCAAGCTGACAGAACATAATAAATATACGACATACAATCGCTTGCTCCACTTGTTGATTGTTAATGGACATTGTTCAATATCATGATCTTTTACAAGTTTGATCTGATCACCTTCAATTTTCTTCCTTTTATCAGAGAGGAGATTTGCACTTCTTTTTGCATATTTGTCCAAATAACAAAACGCTGACAAAATCACCATTTGTAGTGACAACAATAAATCAGAATTTTTTTTAATGTGGGCTTCTATTAATTGTGGGCTATTTTAGTTTGTGAAAACAGACTGAATAAATACAGTTTAAGAATATCTGTATGAATCCCAATTTATATTTATGTGATCACTTGTATAATGGGCTTATACACCTCTAGTGGCCAGTATGGTTAGGCGGTAAACGTGTAGACCTAATCCTATAAGAACTTGTAATGAGAAAGTCTATAGGATTCTCCATAAATAGGCTAGGTCTCCTCTCCATCCTAAACCCTAATTTTAGCTAGTCCCATAGAAAGCCGCCTACATGCAATAAGGAGACAGATAGGAAGATCTAGTCTTTATCACATAAATTCTAATTTTATTTGCGAGTACGTGGTTGCAGAAAATACAATGAGTCAAAACGGGAACTTTGCTTCAAACCACAAATCAGGTACGCAAATTTTTCTGCTTTATAAGAGTTATTAGTATTCTAAATTCATATACTAGATCCTAAATTTATCTTACATAGAAACAAAATTGCAAAATATGGGCAATAAATAAATTTCAATATTTGGATAACAATGTCTGTATCAAAAATATAAATCGGAAGATTATTTGAAAAAAAAAAAAGGAAAGAGTGACCATTGGTGAGAGCTTACCGTTAGCCGGTCATAAAAGAAAAATTAAGATTTTAAGTTTTGGGAGAAAAAGAACCAAAATATGCCACGGCCTATTAATTAGTATTTGACGATGATAAAGAACTTGTTTTGACATCAAATTAATGGAGTATAAAAAGATGTAACGAGTCCAATAAGAAAGAGACTTCGCTAGCTAGAGCACAGAGTGGTGCACAGAGGCATTAGGCAACAAGTCCAGGAAGAAGATTGCTGTGTAGTCCATAGAACTGGACAATCTGTACCTCTTTGACTGCAGAAAGCGAGATGGATAGGGAATAGCAAATCCACCAGAAGAGTTTGTAAACCGTCTTGCAAAAGATGCTGTACCTGTGTAGAAATATCGAAAACCTATCATTTTCTGTTAGAAAAGAAAAAAAATAGTGGTACTGGCTGTCATCTTGGGTCATGAAGGATCCCATCAATATTCCTCAAATATGGCAGAGAAACAAATTGCAACTGAGAATGTGAAACAAGGACTTCCATTTTTACCATAAATAAATTGATGAATTGGTGGTACACTGACCAGGACATCACATGAGCATGGAAGTCCTCTTCACACTTCAATTGCATTCGTCACAAGTCACTCAAGTGGGATAGAATTTGCATCTACGGTAAAATTCACCGACATAATTTGATTAAAAATGGTATTATTTTAGTTTTAGTGAAAATAAAAAATAAAAGTTCCTTGGTTTGTTTCGTTTTTTTATTCTATAAATAAAAAAATAAAAAACTTGAAAATCAAATTGATTTAATCTAAATATTAAGTCTAAGTCAAAAAAGAAAAAATAAATTGAATCACATCGATCGGATTTGATTTATAGTTAAAATTTAGTTTAATTTTTTTTACAAAATTTAGTTATCTAAATTTGTATTTAATTCAATTTTTTCTATGGAAAAAAAAAAAGAAATTAGAAACAAAGTAAAATTCAAAATATTAGCTTTTTGTATAAATAAAATTAATCACTTATAGAAAACATATTCCAAGAGAGGATTCGAAGGGCCTAATAGAGTTGTGGATTGACAAGGAAATTTATAACTATTATTCGACTCCCTGACCTTTCAACGATTCCTATCAAATCCCAAACTCAGATCTTCTATTGAAGGAAGGATTTGCACTTTGTACTGCGCTTCTACCTAAAAAGCAAAGTAAAATCTCCATAATAAGGAGAAACATCTCTGTAAAAAGACAAATACACCAATAAAACCCATGTGTAGAAAGAAGAGAACCTCGCTCAAGATGAGTTAAACACACCAATAAAACCCTTATGTAAGGGAAATAAAACCTCAAGATATATCAATAAGAATATATTTGAGAAACATGAACACATAAGTTGATCAACCAGGTATATATTTAGGAATTATTTAAAAAACACAAGAAAAATGAAAAAATAAACAAAAAGCGGGGTAGACTGATGGCCACCCAAAAAACATGAAAAGAAAGAAAAAAGGTTGAGAGAAGAAGGAAAGAGAAAAGGACAGAAATGTGGCTAGGACTTTTTTACTCTTGTGTAAATCAAAATATTATTGACTATATCATATGTAGGTTGTGTCCGACAGCAGCTTACGATAGCTATTTTTTATAGTGCTCGTATCATAACATTTAAACTAGCTGTTAAGATTAAGATAACATTTTATAAAATGTTAATCCAAATAACGTTTAGCTTTCAGTCTCTTATTAAAAGTTATTCAAACAGTTAACAATTAAAAACTATTAAAACAACTAACACTACACGCTACTAAAACAACTAACAACTAGCAAATTAAAAAAGATAATTTTGCTGAACAAACCCTTTAAGTAGCTTAAAACACTAAATTTTATTTTTTAATGTGTTCGGTAATATAGCGTTTTAATTAGCTTTCAAAGGTTAATGCAACCTTTCATAAAAAAAAATGAACTCCTCCAATGTTTAGCTTTTAGTAATGAAAAATTGCTAAAATAGCTACTAACTATTCAAACAACTAAAATACTACTAAAACAGCTAACAGCTAAAAAAACAATCAATTTTGCCAAACATACCCGTAATCAATGATATTATTATGGTTAGGCATAAATCTAACTGGAATAATATTTCAAAAAAATGCCTAATGCATAAATTTGATCGTGTATTTTCAGCTATTATCTTTAAGCCCCTAAACTTTGCGGGAGACACATCATGACCTTGCACTTTTATATTTCACTAGTAACTAGCCCCACATCAAAATGAAATGTGAAAGTATAGGTCATATATTGAATTCTTATAAAGTTATTTCATTTTGGCAAGAAACATAGTTATTATTGAAATGTAAAAATATAAGATCATGATTGAACCTCCGCAAAATTTAGGAGGTCACGAGAAGAATTGGCTAAAATTCATGTTCAAATTTATGTCATTTCAAAAAATTATTTACTTAAAAAATTTGTTTGTTCAATTTCAAAAACTTATTTAATTATAAAATTGTCTAGTTTTTCCAATTTTTCTGAAGAAAACACTCATATTTTTTTATATTTTTTATATTATTGTGGGTCAACTGAGTACACATATTCAATCTATAGTATCATAATGTCATTACGTTCTCTTAATCAATATTGAAGTATGCATCAGCCACATTTATAAGTTCAAGACTCCATTATTACCTATCTAACATGAAATTCTATAATTAGGCCATAATATTTAGTCTATCAAACTTTATTAGTATGTGAATGAGTCAGTTTCTGTTAAATTTGAGCTTGGCTAGATAAAAGTTATATTTGAGCTAGATTCGAGCTTGAAAATATGAGCTTGAGCTCCAATTACAACTTATAATTAAAGAAAAAAGCCAATTTTATGCTTTACAAATTTAAACTAGAACTTGACTTGTTTATTGAACCGATTGGATAAGTAGGCTTGAGTTTAGCTTGTTAAGCATATTAAATGATCTGAGACAAAATTTTTCGTGCTAAATTTTGAGCAGGTCATGAGCTGACATAATATTATCTTACAGATTTTGACTCTACTTAGTACTTGGAATTAGTAGATAGACTTAATATCTATATAATATATAAAAGTAGAGAAATCTATCTTAAATGACAACAAAATTTAAGTCTCTAAAATTGCCAAGTCTAAGGAGAGTAGTTATTTAGCATAAGTGTAAAAAAATAAGTTGTAATGACAGTAATTGAAAGAAGATAAATTGTTTTATATTTTCAGATAATGTCATGTAGAAGAAAAAAAAGTAAAGAAAAGAAAACTAATATTAATAAGGAAAAACTTTTTTTTTTTTTTTGAAAATAAGAAAGAAATATAAGGGAAAAGAATTCAAATATAAGGGAAATATTATCACTATTGAAAATACATTAACTTATATAAGAAAATAAGGAAAATATTTCAAATATATAAACAATCATTTATAATAAATTATAAACATAAAATAAAAAAATACTTAATTTTTTTATTTTAATATAATAACATAAAATAAAAAAATACTTAATTTTTTTATTTTAATATAATTAGTTAAATTCTCAAAATTATTATCACTATTGAAAAATATATTAATAGTATGCATGCATTTTTTTTATGCAGGTCATACTAGGGGTGTCAAAACGGGGCATGACACTTGAACATGATTTGCCTAACACGCGAAATAAATGGATCAGAGTTGAGGTTAAATAGATTCGTGCTATAGACAAATCACCAATTTATGACACGAATATAAACGTGTCGTGTTGCAGGTTGACACAGTTAGGCAAGTGACCCGTTTATTTAAGAGTAAAGAGGTAATTTTAGTGTTAAATATAAATACTCCAACCAAAGCCTATTTAAATTTTATTGTTGTATAACCTTTTTATTTTGGTTATGAATCTTGAAGAATTTATACATTTTATGTATGAAAATCTGTTTTTAAATATGATTGGAGTTAAATATGTTAAAATTAAATATGTTAAAATTTAAAAATATTATAAGCATATTAAGTGCGTCATATACATGTCAACACAACTGATTTAACCTGTTTATGATATTAAGTGATTACACAGGTTGTATATGAGTCAGCATGATCTACTTAACATGTTTATGATATTAGACAAGCTAAATGTGTCGTGTTCGTGTCACTTGCCTAATATCCATGTCGTGTTTGTGTTGACCCTAATCATGTCGCGTGTTAGGCGAATCCACGTTGAACCTGAAACACCAACCCATTTTGACACTCTTAGGTCATACTATGCATGGCTTTTACTATTGCAATACTTTGGTCAAAGACTCTGTAGGATACTTGAAAGATGCATCTTAGCATTTCAGCTTCTTTTTAATATATCTCAATGAGATACAATATTGTAATGCATTTTACGATTATTTTATTATACAATTTTGTTATTTTTAAATGATACTATAAAATATTATTTCATCATTTAATATTGCTCGGTGTGATGTTGTAGTAGTATTTAAAAAATTAGAATTACTTCAAACCCTATTGGAGTATTCTAATTAACCAAAGAGGATGTGACAAACTTTTAACTTTCAACTGCTGGAATTGAAGTCAAGAACGAAACGATAAGCTGGAATGGATAGAGGCGAAAAAAAAAAAAAGAAGAAAAAAAAGCCCCAAAAATACCAAAAAGAAAAAACATGGGAAGTCCTCTCATTTTGGATTTCCTTTCTGTTCCATATACCATCAAAACATTAAAAAGCACTGACTGCAACTTGACTTTGCAACCCATGAGGTCTAATTAACCACCATTACTTGTCCCTTTCCAACACCCTTTTTTTCATTATCACCTCTCCTTTTCGACATACATGAAGAAATGGATGGTTAATGGACCCCCAACTATAATCCATCCAACCCAAAGAAACCCCTTTTGCTTCTATACCAAATAATCCCTCCGTATTCTTGACCCATATACGAAGAATATATTGTAACAGTATTTATTATTAGCTGGGTTTTTTGTTGAAAGGTCTATTTTCATGTCCATATATACCTACTTGATAGAACCAACCCATTTCCATTTTCTGCAACTCTTACTCTTGTTAAGAGATATAATCGAAGCACAAAAGAGAGAGTTAAATTCAACAAAATACTTTCTTTTCTTTCTATTCCTTCTTTGTTTCCTTACCAGGTTAGTGAACTGAACAGACAAACACCAAAATCAAACGTAACCCAATTAGTCTTTTCTTCTATATGTTTTGCTTGTTTTGGTTTTCTTTGTCTGAAATTCATGCTTAATTAGAGCAATAGCCATCTTTTTCTTAATAATCTATGGTTTTTTTTTTTTTTTTTTTTTTTTTTTTTTTTTTTTTTTTTTTTTTTTTTTTTTTTTTTTTTTTTTTTTTTTTTTTTTTTTTTTTGCATATTATTTATAGGTTGCAATCACGGATTTCCCTAATCAAGAACCGGATGGCCCTTCCCATAGGAAATCGGGAAGAGGCAAAATTGAAATCAAACGAATTGAAAATACTACAAACAGGCAAGTCACCTTTTGCAAGCGCAGAAATGGGTTGCTCAAGAAAGCTTATGAACTATCTGTGCTTTGTGATGCTGAAGTTGCTCTTGTAGTCTTTTCTAGCCGCGGCCGCCTCTATGAATATGCTAATAACAGGTTTGCAACTTGTTTTCTTTTCGTGATCTTGTATGTATGCCTCTGATTTTTTAATTATCTTTGGTTTTGCACTTGTTTGCATAAAGAAAATTATCTTTTTAATCTATTTTTTTAAAGGGTTCAATTCAATTGTTGCTTAAAGAATTGCTCTTGATTTGTTCTTTTATGAGCTAGCTTGTCTGGTTTTTGTTGTTTTCTTTTTCTTCTTTTGTGTTTCTTCTCTTCTTTAACTCTTTTGGTTTATTAATATTCAGATCTATAGCAATAAGTAAACAATATTAAAAAAAAAAAAAAATATGATAACTAGGGTTGTTGGTATGTGAAAGAAGAGCTTTGCTTATCTTCTCTCTATATACATCAGTTGACGTTTCTTTAGTAAAAATTAAACATGGTAACAGAGTACCCGTCAAATTGCAGATTAGGGTTTTCTCTCACTTAAATGGGTATTTCTTAAACCACAACAGCAGCTCATATCTTCAATCAATCTCAACAAAGCTAAAAAAACTCATACCTTCAATCAATCTCAATAAAGCTAAAAAAAGCAGTGCTTAAAGTGTAATAGGTGTCATCATTTTGTCCCTACTATTTTACCCTTTTACCCTCCAATGAAATTAGGGATTAGGGTTTCAAAGAACAATTCAGAAACTGAAATGAATTTACTATTTTTCGATTAATTTGACAATCTTAAACTGAATATGAGGTCATGAAGGCAATTTGGTATCTGGATATCTCATTACTTATGGCCATTTTAGCCTTGTCTAGAAGATCTAGTGGTTTTAGGGTTATTTTCCTTTTCCTCTTTTCCTTTCTCTTTCTTTTTCTTTGGGTTTTAGGGTTAATTTCTTGTTGTATGTCATTGTTACAAACTTACGAATCTTTGGTCACGTCAGACATGATTTTTCAGTTTCTTCACAACTGACAAAGAAGGTGGTGTCATGCTTCTTTTACTAGACCTCTCTTTTAATAATCTCTTCGCATTCAATATTTCCATTCTTTAATTTCTTTTTGAAAAGAAAAATAAAGAAAATTCCCTTATATGTCCTAATACTTTGAAAATATGTCTACCTCTTGTTTGTTTGTTTTATTACTTTGAAGCTAAAATCAAGAATTATCAAAGAAAGAACCACTTTATACAGATCTCTCCACTCCATGTTTGGGTCATTCTTTTAAGAGAGAGTTCTTTCATATATGTGGAAACAAATTCCTTCAAACTAAGTTATTTTTAATTAATATTCGGAAAAGCTTTTGCATAAGAATACATAAATGGTATATGAAATTGTGTAAAATGAAATTCATAATGGTTAAAGATTCAACTTCCTCTTTCAAGCTTCAATACAACTCTCTCCAACCCTAGAGAGGGAAAGAGATTTCATGATTAAGGAAATAATATTATAATGTCTAAAATAGAAATGGGTTTATATGCTTCGCCATTTTCACGTCAAAGGGCAGTAATATTCGTGTTGAGAGATTTATGAATTTGCTCATCAAGATTTTAGCATAGAAATCTTTTCTAGCTGAAGAGTGAGAGATTTATGAATTTGCTCATCAAGATTTTAGCATAGAAATCTTTTCTAGCTGAAGAGTGAGAGAGAGAGAGAGAGAGAGAGAGATGATGGGAGAGGAGAAGGAATGGATAACAAAGGGTACGAACCAATGAGAGAAAAATCACTTTTTTTGCGTAAGGTGATGGGAGCTGCCCAATGCTCCTCTTGCTGCCATATCTGATACTCACCAGTACTGTGTGTGTCTCAGAGTTCACAGGCAGTACAGGACAAAAAAATATTTCAATTTTAATCTTTAATAATTTTTCTTTCTCATTTTATTAATTAGAGTTTATTTTTAATCCATACTTAGGGTATAATTTATAGATATATGTCAAAATCAATTTTTTAAATAAATGTCTCAAGACTTACTGGTAAATTAGTTTAAAAATATTTTTATCCACTAAAAAGTATTATACTTTATGTTTTATCTTAGAGTTTTGCTAAATGACACAAGTTGTTTAGGGCTCAATCTGTGCACATTTACTATTACACTCTTGCTGTGACATGAATAATATCTAAATTGTAAAAAGTTTTTTAAAGAAATTACAGTTTCTTCATTCATTTTAGGCTAGCACAAATTGTGCCAAAAATAATTTCTTTATTTCATTAATTTCAACTGAAATTTAAACTTAACACCTTTAATTTAATGTTGAAAACGATTTTAATAGTATTAAAGCATAGTTGATTGGCATTAGAACCTTTTGTAAGTCTATATCATTTAAATATTATTTTTTGACATTAATTTAATTTTAGTTTAGGTTAATTAATACATTTCTAGCGTAAATATTATATTAAAGTAGAAATATACTTAATTTTATTATTATTTGATAATAGATTGATTTTAGTACTAAGAAATGTCACATAAGAAAAGAGCTCTACATTTATGGCTTTAATCGAGGTGGTCAGTAGATTATTGTGCATAGCATAGACTTCCTTCTTTTGCCAGCTTGGCAGAGACAACCAATCGTTGGCTCGAGAAAATTAAGGTAACAAATTCACCTAAAGTCCTCTTCCTAGGATTCACCTCCTAGAGAGAGAGAGAGAGAGAGAGAGAGAGAGAGAGGGGTTCATGCACACTGTTTTTAAAAGAATTATTTGAATATTTGTATTTATACATTTATAAATATAGGAAGATTTATCTTCTCAAAAAAAAAAAAAAAAACATTTATAAATTGGGAAGATTTTATCTTCTCAAAAAAAAAAAATAAATAAAATAAAAGGGAAGATTTATGAGATGAAATGTCAAACCTTTCCTTCAAGAGAGAGTATATATAGTATATGGAAAAAAAAAAAAAATAAATAAATAAAGGAAGATTTATGAGATGAATGCTCAAACACTTTCCTTCAAGAGAGAGTATATATATATATATATATATATGGGACAGTTATTAACTGTATTTCTAGTAGGATTGTAACTATTTCCTTTTCTAAATTGATCAAAATTACATACTACAAACTTCAATCATATTTTGAGATTTTGTTTGTAGAAAAGTCCATTAACCTAAAATATGGATTAACATATACACAATTTATTTAAAAATTAATTTATAAAGTGATTTAATTAGCATTTCTTTCATTATGGTTGAAACTATTTTCTATTAAAAAGCCATCCATAATTATTATAAAGTGTAATTTGAAATGTTTGTTCAACTATTTTGTAGTTCAGTAATTACAATTCACTAACATATACACATCTTATTCAAAATTTGTAATTTGAAGCAATTTGGTTTCCATGTAATGAGCCACAATGAAATATAATATGCAATATAATTAAATTCATTTCTAGTATATTACTTATATTAGAAATTTATTTACTTCGAGTGCATTATATTTCATTACAATTCACAAAATGAAGCATATAGGGTTTCTCTCATTATGGCTGGAACCATTTTTTCTAATAACATAATTTATTACAAACTATACAATGTAATTTGAAATTTTTATTGAACTATTTAATTTGTAGTTTTTTATAATTAAAATATGTTAAATTTACATTAAAAGCAACTTTCTTTTAACTATTCAAATTTCCATAATGGTTATAACAGCAAATAATGCAATATTTATACACTGAAAATGCCACTTTAGAGGATGGTAAGAGTCATTTCAATCTTGTCAATAATGTTAGTACTGTTATTCTATTTAACTATTTTTGTCATGAAATATTCTTTCAAAGTGTGTATATAAGTAACTAAGTACAGACATGACAAAACCTACTCCTGATAAGCTACACAAAGTTGCCTGATTGCTTAGTGTTTTTTCAGTATTTATCATTTGTTGCATACTTTTAATGCAAAGTAAGAAAAATGATTCAACATCTTGTCTTCTAATCTAAAAGAATAATTCAATCCAGCAAACTCTATTGTACTGTGGTACACCTTATGTCCTAACGAAAATTCTTTCTTTCAACATCTCTGATTTCCAGAATATTTGCATCATGAACATTCTGAAATTGGGTGTGTGGATTAGAAGGTAAAGGAATGGTTATTTAAAATTTGGTGTGATGTTGAAAATTCTGAAATTGGGTGTTTGGGAAGTTTGATTTCTGAGTGAATGAGTATGTAGTAAAATAGTCATCAAGTAAAAACAATGTGTATAAAAATTAAATTCTATTAACTAGTCATTTTCTTTCTTTTTATTTTTATGTAAATCACAAAGGATTAAGTGCTTGGTGGATTTAACTCCCAAATGAAAGTAGAGCTTTGCTAATGCACACGTTTGTGGCTGGCACAATCGGTGCACATTTACAGTTACAGTTACAGTCTCAGTGTGATATCAACAATATCTAAATTCATCTATCATTTTTATGTACAATCTTTTTACTTATGTTGGGTCTGACACAAATTGTGCTAAAAATATTTTCCCATAAAAGTAATGGTATATTAACTAAATTCATCTATTCTGTAATGCCGCAAAAGCATTGAATTTAGTATCGAAAGTACATTATGAGCATAGGCTGAGTCCAAATTCTAAAAGAAAATTTTTATCCGCAAATTTTATCGATAATTTGATGGTAATTTGTCGCTAAATACCGACAAAAACCTTTTTTCGGTAAATTTTAATTTTCTTGTAGTTAAAGTAGATAATATCTTGTTAAACCGGAGACATTACTGTGTTATTTGGAAAATCCGGAGGACAACTACTGTTGTTTTATATTATAATATATATTTATGAAGTTGATGAGTGAAACAAATATGATTCTTACGTAACAGATTCACCTTTTAGGAAAAGTGCACACATGCTATACTAAAGCCTATAAATGTCTGACTACACTGAATGAATTGAATTATTGCAAAATGATACTACTTTTGGCATACTCTATCATTTCTTATTTTTAAAATAATTTATTTTCAAAAAAAATTTTATGTAATTGAATTGAACTGATTTATGAGATTTTTCTGAAATGGATGTGCATAATTTTGCAGTGTAAGAGCAACAATTGATAGGTACAAGAAAGCCTGTTCAGATTCCACAAATCCAGCATCTGCTTCTGAAGCTAACACTCAGGTATACTTATATATACTTTGATCGGTAAATAAATTTTTATATTATTGATAAATAAAGTCTAGGAAAAACTTAATATAACCGATGGCTAAATTTGAATTAATCGGTTACTTATCTACATCAAAACTAATTCGATTATAGTAAGTAAAAAAACCTGGACAAATAAATCACAAAAACATAAAAATATTCCGACAATATGAATGAGTCGAAAATTTGAATCAAGGAAAAAACCTATGCCCAAACCATCAGGCTATATTTGTTTTATATTTGCTTTAAATCTGTTGTTTTTATTTATAAGAATTGTAAATATATATTAAAAATATGCAGTTCTATCAACAAGAATCCTCCAAACTACGCAGGCAAATCAGGGAAATTCAAAATTTCAACAGGTAGGAATTATCAAATAGATATCTTTCTCTTTGAAGTTCAATGTGATAATTAAGTGTGTTTTGTAGGCATATTTTAGGTGAGTCACTTAGTTCTATGACCTTTAAGGATCTCAAAAACCTGGAAGGCAGGTTGGAGAAAGGAATCAGTAGAATTAGGTCCAAAAAGGTATTTATTTATTTATTTTTAAACATTTGAAGATTGTGCAATTTTTCTACTTTAAAACTTTTGTTTTTCTTTTGTACTAACCTCACTTTATTCTACCAGAATGAAATGTTATTCGCTGAGATCGAATACATGCAGAAAAGGGTAAATTTTCTTTTCTTTTCTATTTATTTTGTTTTATTTTTTTTAATAGACAGATATATAAAGTTAATCTTACACCAAATACAAAATAATTCTTCTGATATACAAATATAAAACCCAAATCCTACTATAATGGTGGTGGTTTGTAAATTGTTTATGTTTTTGCATGACAGATCCACTCCCAAAATTTAGATGATGTAAATTTTTTTATGACTTGAAATTCTCTAATTATTTTTTCTTTTTGCCAATTTATTGAGTATGTAACTCTTCTCTCTCTCTCTCTCTCTCTCTCTCTTTTTTTTTTTTCTTTTTGAAAATTTTTATACAAATTTCTTAAATTTATGATTATAATCCTTGGAATTTTGGGAACAATATTGGCACTCTCTCCAAAAGGTTTTTGGCACTTCAATTACTGTTTCTATCTTCATAATTGATCATAATGTCTCCTTCATTATGCAAATTCTGGGGAAAAAAAATCTTAAAGGGTTTCTAGCCATATATACATTTTGTTTTCTAAAAAAAAAATTCTGGTAACTTTTTTGTTATTTTTTCATATAATTTGTTGTAATACTCTTTATATATTTTCTTTTGTGGATTTTAATTATTTTGTTAATAACACATGAAAATTTGAAGAAAAAACCTATCAACAAAAAAGAATATATCTCACGTTTGAAGAAAAAAAAAAAACACTCTTCCACTACTGTTCGTTTTTTTTAATTCATTAGGAGGTCCAATGGGTCAAAATAATACAATATGCTACACAACATGATGAAAACTCTTTTGGTCGAGGTAACTCAAAATCTCGAGATTTTGAGGTCCTTACTAGTGAGAAGACTAACTATTAAGCTAAATGAACAACATTTTAAAGATAATTTTAAGAACAATAAACATAAATTGGTAAGATATGAAATTTTATTAATAAATATTTCCATAAAAAATGATGAATTATATTAAAAAACTTTTAGACAGTATTAACATATGTAAACAAGTAAAGATGAATTTATTTTGATAAAGCTTTTAAAAATGAAAGGACTTTGGAAAAGAAAAATTTTGTGAATTAAAAAAAAATAATTGTAAGGATAAATTAGAAACGTGCTATGTTACTTTTTTTTTTCTTTTTCAAATTAGTAACAGATAAATATAGGTTTATTAAAAATGTTTTAATTTTTTGAAATTTAAATATATCCAATTAAGTCAAATAAAATTTAATATGGAGTGCCAAAAACCTTTTTGAAGAGTTTTTAAAAAGATTCATAATTAAAATAGGAATTATAGTTCAAATACAAAAATAAAATAGTAATTGAAGTTCCATAAACCTTTTAGGGAGTAGAAGCATTCCTACCCTATGTAAACTATTTATAAAAATTAGGAAAAAATACAGTACGATCTCTGTGATTTGCAAAATACAATTAGACTGTTCCTGTCTTTTATAAAATATATTAAAACATTCTTATAATTTATTTTCGTCAGACTATAAGGTTCATCCATCTAATTTCGGCAATGTTTCTATTAAGTACCTTATCAAAATCCCCTTTTAATTTTAAAAACACAGAGACAGACTAGTTGTATTTTTAAAACTATAGATATCGTACTATAATTTTTTTGGTATAATATTTTATTATCTCTCCTTGGACCTTTGTGTTTTCTTGTTAAATTAATCGAAAAGATGCAAAAATTAGATAGAAGGACCTAGTAGTGTAACAGAAGCAAAACATATATTTTTAAAAAGACAGAGACAGACTAGTTGTATTTTGCAAACTATAAGGATCGTACTGTATTTTTTCCATAAAAATATAGGCCGAATATATAAATTCACCCATGAATTTTGTTACTTTAACTTGTGATACACTCAACTTTTACTTTCACTTATCAAATACTTCAATTTATAAAATTATACTTATTAAATACTTTAATTTTTAAATTTATTTTATTAAATACTTCACCCATGAATTTTGTTACTCTTAAACTGTGATACACTCAAAACTTTTTACTTTCACTTATCAATACTTCAAATTTATAAATTTATACCTTATTAAACTACTTTTAATTTTTAAAACTTCAATTTATAAAATTATACTTATTAAATACTTTAATTTTTAAATTTATTTTATTAAATACTTCAACTTGTAAAATTAAACACTCATTAAAATGTTGAAATTTATGGAAATTATTATTCTAAAAGTCACGCTAACTACATATCAAGTCGATATTTTATAGATAAAAGCTAAAAACTCTAAAAAATATTGATATTAGTGTAAAAGTGTGTAATATTATTAAAATTTACAAGTTCAAGTGTATAATAAGTCATTCGCAAGATTGAGATTGCCCCAAGGTTTTCAAGGGTGAATTTATATACTCAGCATAAAAATATACAAAAAAATACCATATAGTTTCACAATTTTTCATTTAAAATTTAAGCAATTTGTTTAAATGGTGCAGGAGATTGAGCTGCAAAATGACAATATGTATTTGCGAGCAAAGGTTTCTCTCTCTCTCTCTCTCTCTCTCTGTCTCTCTCTCTCTCCCTTCCCTAATATGTGATTAATTATGATTGATTGCATGTTAATATTTACCTACTTTATGTGTACATAAATCAAGCTAGTTATATATTAACATGTAATAAATGCAGTTAAAGAGAAGATGCAAACAGCAAAATACAGGGAGACCTATTTGAATTTAAAATATATCTCAACAGTAACTCTTACGCGTTACTTGTCATTTGTATATTAGTCTTGCTTATTGGAAATTGTAATTAGTGTTTAGTGATTATTTATGGAAATTGATGGGTTGGTGCAGATAGCTGAGAATGAGAGAGCACAGGAGCAGCAACAGCAACAGCAAACAAACCTAATGCAAGGGTCTGTGTATGAATCTGTACCTTCACAGCAATATGATCGGAACTTCATTCCTGTAAACCTCCTTGAACCCAATCACCATTACTCTCGCCCAGATCATACTGCTCTTCAACTTGTGTAAGATTCTATAATTCTTTCATTAAAGTTTTAAGTTTTGTTATCCACACAAGAATTCACTTAATATATATTAGAAGTTTCAAACAAGTACTTTTTTTTACAAGAAATACCTATATCTTATGAAAGTAAAGGAATTTAATTAAATGATGATTTATATTAGTTTTTCAAAAGTATGGATTTTAAATATTAGTGTTTTTATTTATTTTAAGAGATGATTTATTACAAAAATAAATAACTTTGAGTTAAACAATTGAAACATAATATGGTAGAGGAAAATTTATTTACATTGTTACAACTATAGTTAGCTTGTTTGTTACATTTGGTTTCCACTCTATGATTAAGTTGAAATAGGATTTAATATGATGTTAAAAGACTGAATTTTGATTTGATTTGTTTTTCTTGCTTCTGAATTTTGCTACTTCTGCAGGTAAAATGCAATGAAGTGATCGCTAATCTGCTTTTGCATTTCATCTTATCTATGGTAGATCTAAAGTATAGTCTATCAATTTGAGAAAACAATATGGAAATGACTTTTAGTTTGATAGACAGATTTGAATTTTAATGGTCAAAACATGTTTATTTCTATGCCAATTAATTGGGGTTTGTTGCCCATAGTATCATATATGTGTGTTGTGATAAAGTTGAGTATATAGATATTGCAACAATATTATCAAGTTAATGTTTTTATTAGCTGTATGTAGAATTATTCTATTTCTATATATGCACATGACATTACGATAAAAATTACCTTTAGCGACATTTTTTATTATGACACTTTTTATAACCGTTATTTTAAATAAATTAAGCAACACTTTCAACCATGTTAGTATATGCTTTTTCCTATTATTACATTACTTGACGATTATATAATTTTAATTATTGTTTTAATTTAATAAAAAATTTTGAGATGTCTATATTTTTATAATGTATCTAATGATTAGAATCAACATACAATATTTTAAAGTAATTATTTAAAGGAATGAATAAGTATTTTAAATTATAAAATAATTGTTTCTTAATTTCATATATGAAATTAAGATAATTTTTTTTAAAAAATAAAATTATAATTAAGCAATATTCTCATGCATATATGACATTATTTTTTTGAACTATTTTGATTTATTTTCTCATTTAAATGAACTTTTAATGGTTAAAATTTGAAACTTTTAAGAACAATAAATTTTATTTAAACTAAAGTAAAATCTTACATTAATGAAATAATTTTAAAAAGAAAAATCAATAATTTATTGTTAAACTCTCCGAATGTGGGGGAATAAAAGAATTGTGTATTTGTACTAATAAATACCAAAAGAGGTATGTGTGTTGTTGCACAGTTCACCCATGTTTTGGAATCCTTATATATAATTTATAATTATATCTATATATTATTACCCAAAGAAAGTAATTGTCTTATATGCTTCAGTTTAGTGGTTAGTCTGTTGTATTAACTCTTAAAAACCGCAGATTTGAATGTAGAGTGTTGCCTTTTTTTCCTTTTTCCTTTTTTTTTTAACATACTTGATACGTACATGTTCAAACACAATTAAGACAGAATATAACCAGTATAGCACAAAATCGGGACAACCAAACGGCAAAAACACTACAGCTTTGAAATAAGTTTTCCTTCTCTTTATTTCTTCAAAGTTTAATGTGGGTCCCGTATACGTATAGCACAATTCAAGAGGGGTGAATTGAGTTTTCTAAAAATAAAAGTTTAACTATCAAAAATAAAATCAGAATTCTGTTGTAGAGGAAATAGAATGCATTTGTGAGAGTAAGTTATTAAGATTAGAATTTCCTCATAAAGCTCTATGCAGAAAATAGAAAGACTTTATAAAGAGCAGCTATTGATTAGAACTGCTTCACAATATCTTAATCAATAGAATTCTGTATCGAAACAGAAGAGGAAATAGAATGCATTACTTAAGAGAGATTAACGTTATTAAGGGAATTGGCGGGGCGACGGGGATTTTCCTTACAATATACAGCCTAGTGCAGGAAAGATAGAAAGAACTCTTATACAAGAGCAGCAATTGAATGTAGGCTAACTGCTTCTCACCAACTCAGTACCTTTAAATCAATTCAAAACACAACTTTAAAATGATGAAGAAACAGTTATTAAGTTTTTGTAACTATTCATAAGTTTTAGACAAAGGTAATTAAAGAGCTATGTAGAGAACCAGTTATCTGAATTTCTAAACATGGCCTTCAGGTCCAAAGCTTTAAGTGAATTAGAAAATGATTAAAAATCCAGAATTGTGAAATATGTGAATCTAGAAGACATTATTATAAGAAACTATCAGGGTATTTTCTCAAACATGTAGAAATCCCGGATTCTAACTAGTTCGATTAAATACTCACCAGCTATTCGAAGTTTAGAAAACAAAAAATTAAAATAACTTAGCATTTCTAAAGATTATACAAAAATGTAAGTAAAATTGTATCAACAGAACTTCAAGAGCGATATAAAGATTAACCGAGAGAATTTATAAAGGCGGTTGGATTCGGCAGCTAACATTCAAACTACATCACACTCTAGGCCGAAGGCTGGCATATTGAGAATCTCCACTATAGTTAATGCCATTTTCTAGGTGCAGAAAGAGAACAAACCAACCAGTAAGGCAGAAAAGGATCAACACTTAGACTAGAAAGCCTTTGTCCTAGATTTTCTAGGTTCTAGTCAAACCTCAACCCTTTTCTGCTTTTGCAGGAGAAACAACTCAAATCAAGAGCATGATATGCAACTCGCAGGACAAAGAAAAATTGCACTCGTTTCAATGTGATAACCTATTTCCACAATAGTATTTTTCACTTAAGCCACTATTAACAAAAAAATTTTTCAAAATAACAGACCTGTCTACGACAAGATTACAACATCTATGATAGACAGGAGAGAAATGCGAATGTAAAGGCATAAGGAAATAACAGAAATCCAGAATTTAGAAAATCCATGTTTCAAACAAGAAGACCGAAACACTGTTTATGATCAAAAAGAAAATTGTTATGCTTGCCAGAGTAAAAGAAAATTTTCCTTTCTCTAAAAGATAGATTCTGAAGCAAATAAGATTAAAAGAAATGAAAGGGGGTTAAGAGCACAACAAGTTGTTGAAAGACATTAAAATTTTTTATCAATGGACTTATACTCTTAAAACAAAAACCGCACGTCTTTACTAAAGCTTAGAGAAAGACGCTTCTTTTGTTAGGAGAGATGATGAAATGAAACGTCATCGGCATTTTAGGATAATTGAGCAATTTATAAAGCTTTTTGAATAATAAGCAAATTTTGACGTTCCAATATCTAAGTTCAGTCACTGATCAAGGGAGATTCTTAAGGTTGACAAAAAAAAAAAAAAAAGAACCCTGATGTATTTGTGTAAAAAAAAAAAAAAAAAAATGTTTTGTGTCAAAATCTTTTCTTTTAAGGTAAGTGAATAAAAGCAAGATTTTGAACTTTCATTAAAAATAGTTTCCGAATGTAAAAATCTTTTTCAAAATATTTGTTACCAAAAATGATTGAGATAAAATCTCTTTCATTTAGGTAAGCGAATAAAAGTAAGATTTTAATAGAGATAGTTTTCGAAAATAAGAAAATCTTTTTCAAAAATTTGTTATCAAAAATGATTTAGAAAAAATCTCTTTCATTTAGGTTAGTGATTTTTGACTTTCAAGGAAACTTTTCGAAAATTATTTTTGAGAAAGAGAGAAAAAATATTTTTGTGCTTATAAATGAATATTTTTTCTATCCTACAACAAATCCTAAAATGCTAACCACTAAAATCTTCAAAATATTTTTGTGCTTATAAATGAATATTTTTTCTATCCTACAACAAATCCTAAAATGCTAACCACTAAAATCTTCAATGGTCTTCATGATCTTCAATTAATCTTGGATTTTTAGGAATTTGTCTTGTTTATTATTTCTATATTTAAACATAAATAAATCTGCATAAAATAATATTAACACAAATAATAAATTTATTTGTTTTGCTTAATGTTGCGTCTCTTTTGAGTTCCCGCAAGTATACGGATCGCAACTTAGTAATAAAAAGATCAATCCCACGAGGAACGAGTTATGTCCAATCTACTACTTATCCTTAACACTTATGTTTACAAGCAATAAAAACATTGAAATAATTAACTATGTTCCTATTTAAACTATAATTAAATATAACTACTTATTCTATAGATAAAGATATAATTATAATACTTAGAAGAATTGATCATGCATTAGATTTTTCTTTTTCTATTAGCAAAATGTGTAACATGCAATTAGACGATTTTTTTAATCACATATTGGTAAAAGTATAATTCAACCTCTCAGTATAAGAATTACTTCTTTTTATTATATGTATCTCTAACATACAACCAAAATTGCCTTACTTTGTCAAATATAAGCCTAGTTCTATTTTTTGATTATTTTCAATAAGTTAGACTTAACTTTGACAAACCAAGTAAAGATTTTCACATGCAAACCCAAATTAAATGAATTCTATCTCCTTTGATCGTTACTTGAAATTATTTCTTTCTTGAGAATATAATTAAGTAGTTGGTTAAAGAAAGGTCCAAAGATAACTTTAAAAAAAAACTTTTATTGGAATGAAACCAAAATAATATTATTGTTGCTTTGCATATAAAATTATGAAAGTACAACATGCCAAAAAGTCTTAATAAATAAGAAGAAAGATAGAGTAATCAAACTCAGCCTCCGGATGGGGCGTCCACCCACCTCGAGGGAACTATTGGATGTTCTTTGCAACAAACAATAATAAGTGACTCTCGTCATCTTATTTCTAAGTACTACTTTATATTTCACTATATTCTTAATTCTACATTCCATTGCATATGGCATATTATATATGCATGGTTTCCTCTTGATTGGACTTCAATTTATAGAAGAGGAGATGATGTAGAAGAGGAAGATGATGGCAGTTATGAAGGTGGTTGGCTGGCCAAGAGGTGCTTCAGGTGACTTCTCTTAGGAAGAGTCCCGACCTGTGCATGGGAAGACATGATTTTCTAGTGAAAGGGCAGCAATTAATGTCTCCAGGAAACATGACTCGCGCTCGCGAGTTTCAGGGTCGCGCTCGTGATTTATGCTTATAAACTCTCTGCCTCTCTGGAGTACTTCTCGCGCTCGTGCATTTTAATGTCGCGCTCGCGATATTTGCTTTTCGCGCTCGCGATATTTGCTTGTAAACTTTCTGACTCTTTTGGATTGCTTTTCGCGCTCGCGCATTTGAATGTCGCGCTCGCGACTTTGTTAGTTCTTCTTTTCCAACGCGACCTCATTTGCGTCGCGAAGTCTGCTAGGCAGGTTCTTCCATACTTAGTCAACTTTTGGTCCTCTTTTTCTATAAAAGCAAGCCTTTTCATTCCTTTGCATTGCTTCCTACAATCACTTTAAAAGCAAAAAAGAACAACACGAGCAACATAAAATGTATTAAAAACAACATGCAATCATGCAATTTATGTTTAAAAATAACATAACAAAATTGCTCGCTTGCGAGGCTATCAATTACCCTCACTTAGCTCTTTGCTTGTCCCTAAGCAAAACATTCATTTTTTCTTTTGAACTCATGTTGATCATGTTATTTGCTCGTTGATTTAGACTTCTTAAGTAATCTACCAAGATAGAATTTTGATGTGTTTTTATGAACCAAGTAGTATTAAATGAAATATGGACATCTGAAATTTTCCAAATCTGAAATTTCAATCTAGCAAATAGAATCTAAAGTATACAAAATCTAGCCAAACTTAAAACATAAGAGAGGCAATTCTCCTTCCTTAGAATGCAAAAATAGGAAGTACTTCGGAAAAGTTTAGCACACATGTATTGTTTCTCATCTCAAGGCATTTTTAGGTAACCTAGTTCTATTCTCACAAAGTGGTTGCATTTTATGCTCCATATCACTTCTTACTTTTTATTTCTTTAGTGGTTGCATGTTATGCTCCATACCACTTTTGTTTTTTTTTTTTTAACTTAAAATATAGATATATGTGGGAATATAAATGGTAAGTGGTTGTATTTTATGCTCCGTACCACTTTGTTTTAAAACGGATTTCCGTTATTCCCTCTATCTTATTTTTTTTTTCTCTTAAAATACCCTTTTATTGACTTGAAACATACAAGTATTATGGCTTTAGTTTCCCTTTTCTTCCTATTCTTTATTCAAGTTAGGATTCATGCTTCTCTTAAGCTAAAAAAAATGTCTAGATAGTTAACTAAATATTAACATTTGCTAAAGAAAATTCATATGTCATATTTAATACCTTAATACCTAAGTTCATAAAATATATAATCATTGAAATCTCTTAAGCATAATATATATTATTCAAGACTTCCATTTCAAAACGTGAAATATAAGCAAATCAACATGTAGGGACTAAACATTGAACCAAGGCAAAGAAATGACTTTTTTAATTGTCAATTTTTGTTATTGGCTCCTTTTTTGCTTTTTTTTTTTTTTTTTTTATATATATATGAGAGAAATTAAGACACATAGAGACTATTCCCTTATACTTGAAAGACACAATGTCCTCATTGGGAGAGAAGACATGCATACAACACATATAACACATGCATAAAACACACATAACACAAATAGAAACAAAAAGATAAAAAGTGTGTGCAGAAATAACACAATGTCCTCATTGGGAGAGAAGACATGCATACAACACATACAACACATGCATAAAACACACATAACACAAATAGAAATGAAAAGATAAACAAGTGTGTGCAGAAAAAACCTCACGCCTCTACCTCACGCCTCTGGAGAATCCGGAGGTGACGGAGTGAATTCGATATTCTGCTTTTGAAAATATTTCATCCACTTCCGTGCCATACTCTTGTGGTCTTTTGGATCTTGTGCAATTGTTGTCCCATTTCAAAAACTGTTACATGCAAATTTTCCTGGGAATGTTGTAATGCATCTACCTTACTCAGAACTTGCTTCCATCCAGCGACTTCTTCTTCTTCCGCGTGAGGAGAAGATGTTACTGGTGACTTGCCTTTCCTTTGTCTTTGTTCATGCGCACGAGAGGTTCCTTCATCTCTATCACCTTACCCTACTCTTCTTTCCCATGACTTCCAGCTGCCAGCGAAAACCACTGTGTTGCCAGTTTTCACTTCAGTTTTCACTTCATCGACTAGTCCGGTCTTCTTCAAGAAAGCACCATCCATATACCTGAAAATATCTGTAGGCTGGGTACGATAGGGTGGAATAGGCATGCGGGCAGCATACGTTAAAATAGATGCCATGCTACCGACCCCTAACGTAACTTTGCCTTGATGACGAGATGCGTTGTAGATTGTATCTAGCACTATGCTTGAAATATCTACTTGTTTTCCCTGCAAGAGAGTTTCCAACACAAACAAATCCTTTGTTTGGACTTTGGAGGCTTCCACTCGTCCGAACAAAGCGTAACACAAATATTTATGCTGGTAAAAAATACTTTCATCTTTAAACCATTTGTTACCAGCATTTCGAGCATTAAAAGATTATTGACCCGTTAGCATTTCCCAAACGGAAGCAGCATTCCAACCTTTCGGTTTAGAAGCAAATCCATTTCTAGGGAATCCTAACCATTGATGCATTTTATCATAATCCAAAGTTAAATCCTCTCCATCTACTCTAAATTTAATGGCCATTTCAGTGTGCCATTTCAGTGTTAATCAAACCCACGTTCAATTGGTAGTCAATAATTCTAAAACTCAATTTAGCATTCTCAGGGAATTTTTCCAATTGACTAAGATTTTCAAAGTTCAAGTGTTTTCAGATATGTTTTCAGATATTCTTGGATTTTCTCTAAAATACCAGTATTCTGCAAAAAATTATGGTCAAGAAGGTACATACCCGTGAAACTGCATTTGGCGAGGCGGATGAAACGTTCGCCTTCCTCTATAGTATAAATAGGGAATGGGGCCTTATACCTTGAAGCCAAATCTCTTTTTGCTGGAGCAGAAGAAGAAGAGCCCTCCTTGTTCTTCTTGGCCTTTTGTTTGAATGGCATAGTGCTGACTTGATGGAGGATCATCCGTGAAAACACACAGAAAAGCGAGTTGCTGGGAGTTTTTATTGCACTGATTTTATTGCACTGATAGAGTTGGGGATTTTGAAAGAGGAATAGAAACTCTTATATAGATGTTGTTAGGGAAGGATAGGGTTGAATAGTTAATGGGGAAGTTGCAAAAGAAGAGATTTGATTGGTTTTGAAAGGGTGTTTGCAGTTTTTGCAGGTTTGAATACCTTGGGAAGGAGAAGAGTTGAAATTTGAATATGAAAAGATAGTTGAGACTTTCTGACCGTTGGACAATCGCGCCTGCAATTTCCGTTGTCGCGATCGCGAACGTGTATCCCAAAGTTTCTGACTTCATGATAAGTGCATTATCAAGTGATTTTATTGTCTATATTCGTATGCATTTTTGGGTTATTTATGTGCTTAATTCACTTTGTTAGAGAATTTTTACCAATTAGACATTATTTTAGTTGCATTTGGAGTAATATGTTAAATTGGTAAAATTCCAGCATTTTTTTTATCTTGACCCTTGTTCGGTTTTTTAGGGATATCTGGAGTTGTAGACCTTCAAATTGGATTCTGTTTGATGCGATGGAAAGATGAAATAAAGTTCTACAATTGTCAAAAGGAATAAGAAGGTAATTTAGTCTCAATATTGATCAAATTCAGCTCTGAATTTTGAAGCTATGTGCTGTATAACTGAGCACAACCTGTTCTGTTCTGGACTTCATATCTGGAGTTCCAAGTGTCCAAACTAACTCAGCCCAGGCCCATTGAATTCTTAGAAAACAGCCCTACAGTTGTTGTGAAGACAATTAAATGAAATGAAGTCGTTTTGGTCTTCAAAAACGTCATAGAAGATTAACATTTTGAGTAGAATTTCTGCTTCAATCTGATTTCATTTTTTTAGGTCATATTCTTGTTGTAGATGTCCGTTTTGGGCGAGCCTTAGCTAGATGTCCGTTTTGGGCGAGCCTTAGCTCGTTAGAAAGCGAAGAGAGAGATTTTCAAATTTATTGAAGGAGTCAGAGCCAGATTTGGAACAGAAGATGCTAAAAAACAGGGGAGAAATCAGAATAGCAAATATTTTCTGTTTACTGCTTTTGAATTTCCCAATTGATTAGGGATTCTTTTTCCTTTTGGAGGTGTTATATATGGAGTGATTTTATAGCAGCAAGGAGGCACGTTTTTTCTTCTCTTAGTTCATCTATTAATCTAGGTTTTTGTTTTTTATTCTTTGTTTTGGTGATTGGAAGCCATGATTATGAGTGGCTAATTTGTTTACACCAATTCAAGGAATTTATCATCCTTGCACTTTTGTGAGACTCGGGTTTTAAATGAGTAGTTTCTTCTTGAATATCTATTGTTTCTTGTTCTTATTGAGTTGATTCTATTAGTGAAAATCTTTTGCTAAAAAGGGCTTATATTAAGTGTGAATCTGTTGGTTAGGATTAAGTGCTATTTTCAATTTTCATAATCCGTAATGTTATGAAGTTGAATGTAGTAGCCATTAGGTATTACTGATTATATTTCAGGTTTTTTCAGTAATAATCTATAGAGACAATAGGGTTGAATTAAATGGTTCATGCTTTATAAATTGTTGTTCAAGTTTAACTACTTCCTGATTCTAAACTTGCTTTTATTAAATAGAAAAGGATGCTTCTTAATTCCGGTTCATTTAATAATTAGAGTTAATGAGGGTGTTGGGCTCAAATTAACGATAATAGGGAAGTCAGGGAATTTATCATGCTTGTTGGTAAGTTTCAGTTAAGTATTTCAAAGAATTATTAACTCATAATTTATCTGTGAGCATTTATGCATTGGATTACAAATCGCCTTAAATTAAATGTTTGTTAGATTGAATTCCAATTTAAGTTTATTAGTTACTTTTCTTTTGATTACCTTGATTGAATTTCCACAAACCAACCCCCCTTTTTCTCTTACAAAATAACATAAAACAAAAATTAAGATTTCAGTCTCTAAGGTTTGACCTGAATTCACCACTTCTACAGTTAAATTCAGTAATTTAAATTTGGTGGAACCGACAAACATCAAATTTTTGGCGCCATTGCTGGGGACTGAAAGTTTGTAAAATTTTATGTTTTTATTTTATTTAAGTTTCTATTTTACCTTGGTTTAGTGTTGTTGTTTCAGGTTTGTGGAGAAAAGAGCAGTATTATTTTTGAAGAAGGAGCATTCAAGATTTTTGGTTTATGACTAGAAGTTCTCAATCTGGTGAAATTCTCTTTGATCCTGAAGTAGAGAAGACAGCTAGGCGTTTGAGGAAATTAGCTAAATTAGCTAAGGAAGCTAATTTGAGTGAATTGAATATTCGTCCTGAACGGACGTTACGAATAGTGTAAAAATAATTCTCCATGGGAAATCAATGGTTTTCATAATTCGGATCCCGAGATTGAAACCCATGGCAGCCAGGACTTTTAAAAGAATTGGCAATCACCTGATTAAATCAACAAACCTTTGTGTATCAATTTCCTAACTTTAAGGATGTTGCTTTTGGAATTAAAATCTGGTCTAATCCATTGTTTGCCTAAATCTTCATGGACTTGTAAGTTGAGATCCGCAGTAAAACATGTTAAAGAGTTCCATGTGTGTGTTCTAGCATGAAGCCTCAAGGAGTTTTCAGAAAGAGCAAATTAAAAGCCTTTGAGCTTTCCCGTTCTTTATTGAAGAAAAGCTAAGGACTGGTGTATTACCTTTCCTTCTGGGATTCGATAATTCATGGAATGAGATGAAAAAGCGAATATTTTTAGAGAAGAGATTTTCCTGGCATCTCGGCTTGCCAAACCATAAGAAAGAACATTTGTGGCATTGGAAAGACATTTGTGGCATTCGGCAATATAGTGAAGAGAGTTTATATGAGTATTGGGAGCGGTTTAAGAAACTTTGTGCAAGCTGTCCCCATCATCAAATTACTGAGCAGCTGTTGATCCAATATTTTTATGAGGGACTTATGCCGATGGATCGAAATATGATACATGCTGCTAGTGGAGGTGCTTTAGTTGACAAGACACCGGAAGATGCAAAAAGATTAATTGCTAACATGGCAGCAAATTCCCAGCAGTTTGGAATGAGAATGGATCACACGTCTAAGACACGTCTAAGAAGGTTAATGAGGTAAGTACGTCTAATCTCGAGAAACAAATTTCAGATTTAACTTCTTTGGTTAGACAAATTGCTGTAGGAAACATGCAAGCTATTAAAACATGTGGAATTTGCATGGTTCCTGGTCATGCTACTGATATGTGTCCTATACTTCAAGAGGATGAACTAGTGCAGCAAGCCAATGCAATAGGAAATTTTGGGCAGCAACAACACAGGTATGATCCCTATTCTAATTCTTACAATCCGGGATGGCGAGACCATCTGAATTTGAGTTATGGGAATCAGCCAATGCAAAATCGCTACCAGCAGCAAAGACCACAAGTGAATCAACCATTTTCTTCCTCTCAAAATCAAAGTATGTCACTTGATGATATTGTTAAAGCTTTGGCTACTAATACACAATAGTTTCAGCAGGAAACTAGGACTAATATTCATAATATAGAGAAGCAGATTGGTCAGTTAGCTTCATCTGTGAGCAAACTTGAAGCTCAAAATTCTGGTAAGCTTCCATCGCAATCTGTGATTAATCCTAAAGAAAACGCTAGTGCTATACTTTTGCGAAGTGGGAGAGAAGTTAATAATCAGGTTGTAAAAGAGTCAACAAAGAAGCACAAGCAAGGTTCAAAGGATTCTGATATTCCTGAAGTTGAGGTAAATTCTAAACTTAATGATGCTAATAATTTTGTTGTTCCTCCTGATGCTAATAATTTTGTTGTTCCTCCTCCATTTCCTAGTAGGTTGGCCAAGACAAGGAAGGAAGAACAAGAGAAAGAGATTTTGGAGATGTTCAGGAAGGTAAAGGTTAATATACCGTTACTTGATGCAATCAAGCAAATTCCCAGGTATGCTAAATTCCTTAAGGAATTATATACTACAAAGCGAAAGTTTAGAAATAATGAAAAAGTTATCGTTGGGGAAAATGTGTCGGCATTCATTCAAAGAAAATTACCTCCAAAGTGTAAGGATCCAGGTTCGTTTTCTTTCCCATGTAGAATAGGTGATTCTAAAATTGAGAAAGCAATGGCAGGAGGCATCTATTAATTGTCATGTCGCATTTCTGTTCAAAACTTTGAATTTAATGCTTTGAAGGAAACTAGTGTTATTATTCAATTGGCTGCATCGTTCTAATGCTACCCGATGGGTAGTTGAGGATGTTTTTGGTGCCAGGTTGGGCAATTTAATTTTTCTAGCAATTTTTATATTTTGGATAAGGGGAAAATTGTTTCCACATCAAATTCTGCATTGATTTTATTTGGTTAGACCTTTCTTAAAAACTGGCCAAGACTAAAATTGAAAAATTGATGTGGATGCTGGCACTTTAACCATGGAATTTGATGAGGAAGTAGTTAAATTTAATATTTTTGATGCTATGAAACATCTTGTTGATGAGCATTCTGTGTTTTCTCTTGATGTAATTTATTCATGTGTGCAGAATGTCGTTGAGTTGAGCAAGGAGGATGAGTTAGAAGTAGTGATTAGTCAAGGAATTTATGAAGAAAGTACAAACTAGCCCCTAAGTGCAGAAATTCAAGATGCAATAATGGAATTGCAGTCATTACCATTAGTTCCCAAAAGTTACAAGGTTTCTAGGATTGATTTACCTAATCATACAAAATTTTTGCCTTCTATTATAGATGCACCAGTTCTTGAACTCAAACCATTACCGGAGCATTTGAAGTATATTAAAGTATATTACTTGGGAGATAATGATACACTTCCAGTTATTCATTTCAAGTAAGTTAACTAGATTGAAAGAAGAAAGGTAACAAGAGTTCTAAGAATACATTAAAGGAAGCAATTGATGACATTGGCTGACCATCAAAGGTATAAGCCATCGTGCATGTGATATGCATAGGATTTGTTAGAAGATTGATGCTAAGCCAAGTAGAGAAGGCTCAAAGGAGCTGAACCCACTAATTGATGAAGTTGTGAAGAAGGAGATTTTTGAAGCTATTAGATGCTTGGTGGTAATTTACCCAATTTCAGACATAAATAGTAAGTCCAGTTCAAGTCGTGCCAAAGAAATTTCAAGAGTTACGGTTTTAGCAAATCAGTAGCAAATCAAGATAATGAGCTGGTTCCAACACGGATTCAGAGTGGATGGCGTATGTGCATAGACTACCGCAAGTTAAACTTTTCAACTAGAGAGGACCACTTCCCATTGCCATTCATTGATCAGATGCTTGACCGGTTAGCAGGTAAGTTTTATTTCTGCTTTCTTGATGGTTTTTCGGGGTATAATCAAGTTGTGATAGCACTAGAGGATCAAGAGAAGACTACCTTCACTTGTCCTTTTGGAACTTTTGCATTTAGAAGAATGCCCTTTGGACTTTGTAATGCACCGGCAACATTTCATTTCAGAGATGTATGGTCAGCATATTCTCAGATTTTATTGATAATTGCATTGAAGTTTTCATGGATGATTTTACAGTGTATGGTGATTCATTTGATGCATGTATGTTACATAATTTAAATCTGTTCTGAACGGAATTGCATTGAGAAAAAATCTGGTTTTGAAATTTATGAGAAGTGGCCACCTTATGGCTTAGACCAAGGAATTCGTTTATTAGGGCATTGTTGTTTCTAATAAGGTATTGAGTAGCACAAGCAAAGGTTGATTTAATTGTGAATTTACCCATTACCCCACAACTGTGAGGGAATTTGGCGTTCTTTCCTTGTCATGCAGGTTCTATCGAAGGTTTATCAAGGAATTTTTCCAAGATAGCCAGGTACCTTTATCTCCAAGATAGCAGTACCTTTATCTAGACTATTGCAGCAGGATGTTAAATTTGAGTTTTGTGAAGAATGTAAGGAGGCTTTTAACAAGTTAAAGTCAGCACTAACGACACCTCCTATTATTCAAGCTCCTAATTGGTCTGTACCATTTGAAAATATGTGCGATGCAAGCAATTATGCGGTGGGGGCTGTTTTAGGGCAGCGTGAGGAAAAGCTTTTCATGTGATTTATTATGCATCCAGGACATTGAACTCTGCACAGCGCAATTACTCCACAACTGAAAAAGAGTTCTTAGCTATTGTTTTTGCTTTAGATTAAAAAATTCCGGTCATACTTGCTTAATTCTAAAGTGATTGTTTTTTCTAATCATGCAGCTTTAAAGTATTCTTTAGCAAAAGAAGGAAGCAAAGCAAGAATAAATTAGTGGGATTCTTTCTTTTACAAGAATTTGATCTACAAATCAAGGATAAGAAAGGTGTTGAGAATTGTATAGCTGATCGATTTGAGCAGGTTGGTGACACAAGAGGATCCAATTCCTTTTACAAGAATTATTTCCTGATGAGCAATTGTTTAAATTACAAGGTATGATCCCTTGGTATGCTGATTTGGTGAATTATTTGGTTACTAAGACTATGTCTTTTGATTTAAGTAGAGCTAAAAAAGAAAAATTGAAGAGTGAATCTAAGTATTATGTATGGGATGAACCATATTTGTGGAAATTTTGTTCTAATCAAATTATTAGGAGATGTGTCCCTGATAATGAGATTGAATCAATTCTTGTTTTTTGTCATTCATTTGCATGTGGTGGTCATTTTGGACCTAAGAGAATAGGTAGAAAGATAGTGGATTGTGGTTTTTATTGGCCTACCATTTTTCATGATGCATATATTTTCTGTAAAAATTGTGAACAGTGTCAAAGAACAGGAAGTATATCACGAGTGTCAAAGAACAGGAAGTATTATCTCGAAGGAATGAGATGAGTCAGACCCCAATACTTGTATGTGAAATTTTCTTTTTTGATGTGTGGGATGGGAAGGAATCGATCTTTATGGGTCCATTTCCTTCTTCTTTTGGTTTATATTTATATATTACTTGTTGTTGATTATGTTTCCAAATGGGTGGAAGCAAAGCCACCAGAACTGATTGATTCTAAAGTTGTTGTAGATGTTTCAAGTCAAATATTTTCAGGCAGTTTTGGAATTCCTAGAGCTTTGATCGAGTGACAGAGGGATCAGTGACAGAGGCACTCATTTTTGCAATAGAGCTGTGGAGGCATTATTAAAGAAATATGGTGTTTTTCATAGAGTTTCTATAGCTTATCATCCTCCAACAAGTGGGCAAGCTGAGGTATCAAACAGAGAGGTGAAGTCTATCCTAGAGAAGATGGTGAAGCCAAATAAAAGGGATTGGAGCCTTAGACTTGATGATGCTTTGTGGGCTTACAGGACAGCCTATAAGACACCCATAGGTATGTCCCCTTACAGGTTGGTTTTTGGTAAGATGTGTCACCTTCCTGTTCAGATAGAACATAAGGCTTTTTGGGCTGTTAGAAATTGTAATTTAGTTAGATGCTGCTGGTGTGGAAAGGAAAGTTACAATTGCAGCTGAGTTAGAGGAGATTTCGTTCTTGATGCTTATGAAAAATTCTAAGATTTATAAGGCAAAGGACAAAAGCATTTTCATTGATAAACTAAGTTTAAAAAAGGAGTTTGTGGTTGGGCAAAAATTTATTTATAATTCTAGATTTAAAAGTTAATGCCCCCGCGTGGTAAGTTGCGTTCTCGTTGGATTGGTCCGTTTATTGTTACTAATATGTTTTCTTATGGTGCTGTTGAGATTCAAAGTTTAGGAACTAAGAAGGTTTTCAAAGTCAATGGCCATAGACTCAAGCCATTTTATGAAGGCTTCCAAGAGCATTCACTGGAAGAAATCAAATTGAGTGATCCAATTTATTTAGATTGAAGAAGATGCTATGACCATGTCGAGCTAACGACCGAGCTAACGACGATAAAAAAAGGCGCTTTTTGGGAGGCAACCCAGATTTTTGCTTTATTTTATTTATTTATTTATTTGCAAATAAATAATGTCATCCTCCTCATTTTGCTATATATTTATTATCTGGATTCTTTTAGTTACTCTACCCAGGTATGTTTTCTGATATTCATTTCGGATTGTTTTGGTTCTGTTGCAAATTATACAGGTTTAAGGAAATTCTGAATTTGGGATAAATGTTTTGTGAATGATTAAATGGTTTATTTGTGATCAAGTTTTTGTTGAGTTAGTAGATTCAGTCTTATAGGTTTGTGCAGATTCCTCAGAATTTAAACAATTAATGGCTAAATATGACCATGATACTGATAGAAAATTCTGCTTTTATCATTCTTGACTTGATTACTTAGCAACTGAGACCGCACTAGCCATTATTCTGCTTCTCATATTATTGTCTGAAATTGGATTTTAGTTGGTATATTAGGCATTATTAGTTTTCTTAGGTTTTGAGATTCCTCAGAATTTTAAATGTTCCTAAGAGATTAGTTGATTTGTTAGTTCTCTGCTATTTCCGTGACGTTAAGTTATTGACTCGAAAAATGGTTAAGCTTGTGTTTGATAATTTGTTGCCCTTTAAATTTTGAATGATGTTGCCTAAATTTTGAATGATGTTAGGATTTGAACATTGTAAATGAACTGATTTTCAGGTGCAGGGCTGGATAGGTAACAAGTGTTGCATATGGTTGATATTGTTAATAATTTTGGTCGAAAAAGTGACCAGCCATTCACTTGTTTGCTTGTTTGTCTGGCTTGTGTTTTGCATTGTATTCTGTAGCAGGTTCCCTTTACCGGACAATAGCTTGGCTTTTGGTTGCAATTTATTTGATGAGTAAATTTCAGCGAAACAGGGCAGTTTTCTATTACTCTTAAGACCTTCCTCTTGTGATTTAATTGTGATTTGTCCACATTGAGGATAATGTGTAAAGTAAGTGTGGGGAAGGGTTTTATTATTAGGAGTGTTTTTTTTTTTTTGATGATTTTTATGCTTCATGGTATAATAATGCTGCTGAATTTAAATTTTGAGCTTTCTTTTGTTAAATAGCTATTGCCATACAACTTATTTTGCTCATTTGTTTCTGCTGCCATTTGATTATGATTGGTTGAGTTAGATGTCACGCACTTATCCCATGAATTTTGAGTAAAATTTTTGTTTGATTAATGATTTGAGCTGTTTTTTGGGATTACTCCAAGGGTGTATTGTGTCCTTTAAGTAAGACTTGAAACTTTAATTTTTACGAAAAACTAAAGTTGCAAAGAATTTTATTCTTGTGTTTGAATAGTCCTTTGAACTAGGTTGAAAAGCAATTTCAATTAGTCTAACTAAGTCACTTTGACTGTTTTTGACTCTTGTGCATTTTTGAATAATTTGTTAATTGTTAAATTTGTGACTCTTTTAAACCTAAAATTTGAGGCTTGAGTTTAATTTTTATTGTATGAGCTAAATTTGGACCGTTACTTCTAGAATTCTTGGTAGGATACCTAGGTACAAAGATGAGCCTTTTATGTGTATGTGTTTTTGAGTCAAGAGAAAAGTCGGAATGAGTCAACAAGTGTAAGACTTGTAGCAGTCGGATCGCTTCGCTACCCAATAATGGGTAAAGAGCAGTGCTAGTAGCCACTTGAGCTCGTGACTTCATATACCCATAAGCGGGTACCATTGATGACAACTCAAGCACACGATAAATGCTCAATTCATATACCCGTAAGCGGGTACCATTGATGACAACTCAAGCACACGATAAATGCTCAAGCTTCTTGAAAAAAAAAAAAAGCTTTCTTTTGTTTTTATTTAGTCTTTGCATGTATGGTCGCGATGAATTGTTGTACTTTGGTGAGTTACCAAATAATTTTTTGAGGAACGGTTATCAACTTTTTGTTGTATGTGCTTAATTTTATATATTCAAGCCTTGGATTTTATGTTTAGGAGAGTCTGAATTCGACTTATTAGTCTTGCTTGCACTTCATTCAAACTTAGTCAATTTAACTTTGCTTAGTAATTGACTTTATTTTTCCGATTGTTCTCATAAGGATTGTTTAGGGTCGAGAAGAGTTCTTCCCTTTATGTTTAAGCTATGTTTTGTTGAGTGTTTCGTTGAGTTTTAGTCATGCTTGAGGACAAGCATGGATTAAGTGGTGGGGAAGTTTTGATAAGTGCATTATCAAGTGCTTTTTATTGTCTAATTCGTATGCCCATTTTTGGGTTATTTATGTGATTAATTCACTTTGTTAAAGAAATAACATAAAAAAATTTTTACCAATTAGACACATTATTTTAGTTGCATTTGGAGTAATATGATTAAATTGGTAAAATTCCAGGCATTTTGTTATCGTTGACCCTTGTTTCGGTTTTTCCAGGGATATCGGGAGTTGATAGACCTTCAAATTGGATTCCCGTTTTGGATGCGCTGGAAAGATGAATAAGTTCTACAATTGTCAAAAAGGAATCAAGCTAAATTCAGTCTCAAATAATTGATCAAAATTTAGCTCTGAAATTTTGGAAGCTATGTGCTGTATAACTGAGCACAACCTGTTCTTGTTGTGGACTTCCATATCTGTGAGTTCCCAATGTCCAAACTAAAACTCAGCCTAGGCCCCATTGAATTCTTAGAGCAGCCCTATAGTTGTTTGTGGAAAGAACAATTAAATGAAAATGAAGTCGTTTTGGTCTTCAAAAAAACGTCATATAGAAGATTAACGTTTTGAGTAGAATTTCTGCTTCAATCTGATTTCATTTTTTTAGGTCATATTCTTGTTGTAGATGTCCATTTTGGGCGAGCCTTAGCTCGTTAGAAAGTGAAGAGAGAGATTTTCAAATTTATTGAAGGAGTCAGAGCCAGATTTGGAACAGAAGATGCTTAAAAACAGGGGAGAAATTAGAATAGCAAATATTTTCTGTTTACTGCTTTTGAATTTCCCAATTGATTAGGGATTCTTTTTCCTTTTGGAGGTGTTATATATGGAGTGATTTTATAGCAGCAAGGAGGCACGTTTTTTCTTCTCCTTCTTCTTAGTTCAATCTATTAATTCTAGGTTTTTGTTTTTTATTCTTTGTTTTGGTGATTGAAAGCATGATATGAAGTGGCTAATTTGTTGTACAGCCAATTCCAGGGATTTATCAATCCTTGCACTTTTGTGAGACTCGGGGGTTTTAAATGAAGTAGTTACTTCTTGACATATCTGTTTTTTTCTTGATCTTATTGGAATTGAATTCTAATTGAATTCTTTGCTAAAAGGCCTATTTAGTGGAATTGTTTTTGGTAGGATTAAGTGCTATTTCAAGATTTCATAAATCCGTAAATTGTTATGAAAGTTTGAAATGTTTTAGTACATTAGGTATTACTGATTATTTCAGCGTTTTCAGTAATAATCTTAAGAGACATAGGGTTGAATTAAATGGTTCAGCTTTATAAAATTTGTTGTCAAGTTTAACTAGCTTCCTGGATTTTTAAATGCTTTTATTAAAATAGAAAGGGATTGCTTAATACCGATTCGTTTAATAATTAGATTAATGAGGGTGCTGGCTCAAGTTACGAAATAGGGGAGTTTTGGGAATTTATGATCATGCCTTTTTGGTAAATTTCAAGTTAAGTATTCAAAGAGTAATTAAAATCATAAGTTGTCTGTGATCAATTGTGCAATTGTGATTAGAAATCCCTTAAATTGGTTTTTTCATCAAATTTGCAATTCCTACTTTAGTTTAAATTAATAATTTTTCCTTTTTTTAACTATTAAGTTGAATTTTTCACAAACAAACCCCCCCCCTTCTTTTTAAACACAAAAATTAAGATTTCAGTCTCTAAGGTTCGACCTGAATTCACCACTTAAATTACTTGGTGGAACCAACAAACATCACTTCCTTTGTGACTAAGTTGCGCTCGCGCTTCATTTTATTGCGATCGCGAATGTTGTTCTCAAACCTTCTGTCCCTTTGTCACAGAAATTGCGCCCGTGCTTCCAGAATTCGCGCTCGCATAATCTGTTTCTGTGAAGGCAAAATTTGCTACACACTTAAACAAATATTAGTCTTTTTAAAGGCAGATCTTTGGCTTTTAATAAAAGAAAATATTCAAAATGTAAACCTTAGTAAACCCTAGAAAGAAATAAAAATAAAACTAATAGGAAGTAAACATATAATATATATATATATTAATATATTTAGATAAAATGCTGTAAATCATACATAAGAATTTCCGTTAATGAACAAAACACCGTTCCCGGCAACGTGGCGCCAAAAACTTGTTGCGTCTCTTTTGAGTTCCCGCAAGTATACGGATCGCAATATAGTAATAAAAATATCGATCCCACGAGGAACGGGTTATGTCCACTCTGCTACTTATCCTTAACACATATGTTTACAACAATAAAACATGAAATAATTAAACTATAATCCTATTTAAACTATAATTAAATATACTACTTAATTCTATAGATAAAGGTATAGTATAATACTTAGAAGAATTGATCATGCATTACTTAGAAGAATTGATCATGCATTAGATTTTCTTTTTCTATAGCAAAACGTGTAACATGCAATAAATGATTCTTTAATCACATATGGTAAAGTATAATACAACCTCTCGGTACCGAATTACTCTATTTATTATATGTATCTCTACATACAACAAATGCCTTACTTTGTCAAATATTAAACCTAATTCTTATTTTTTGATTATTTCAATAAGTTAGACTTAACTTTGACAAACCAAGTTAAGGATTCACATGCAAACCCAACTAAATGAATTCTATCTCTTTAATCCTTACTGAATTATTTCTTTCTGAGAATATAATTAAGTAAGCTTGGTTAAACAAAGACCAAAAGATAACTTAAAGAAACTTATACTGAATGAAACCAAATAATATTGTTACTTTGCATAGAAAATTATGAAGCACAACATGCAAAGAGTCTTTAATAAAATAAGAGAAAGATAGAAGTAATCAAACTCAAGACTCAAGCCTCCAGAGGGCGCACACCTCGAGGAAACTCTTGGATGTTCTTTGGCACAAACAAATAATAAGTGGACTCTCTGTCATCTTTATTTCTAAAGTACTACTTTATTATTCCTACTGTCAATTCCTATTCTACATTTTTGCCTATTGCATGATGCATATTAATTATATTGCATGGTTTCCTCTTGATTTGGACTTTCAATTTAATAAAAGAGGAAGAATGATGGAGTTATGAAGGTGGTTGGCTGGCCAAGAGGTGCTTCAGGTGACTTCTCTTGGGAAGAGTCCTGACCTATGCATGGGAAGACATGATTTTCTGGTGAAAGGGTAGCAATTAATGTCACCTGGAAACACGACTCGTGCTTGCCAGTTTCACGGTCGCGCTCGAGATTTATGCTTATAAACTCTCTGCCTCTCTGGAGTGCTTCTCGCGCTCGTGCATTTTAATGTCGCGCTCGCGATATTTGCTTGTAAACTTTCTGACTCTTTTGGATTGCTTTTCACGCTCGAGCATTTGAATGTCGCACTCGCGACTTTGTTAGTTCTTCTTTTCCAACGCGACCTCATTCGCGTTGCGAAGTCTGCTAGGCGTCGCGAAGTCTGCTAGGCAGGTTCTTCCATACTTAGTCAACTTTTGGTCCTCTTTTTCTATAAAAGCAAGCCTTTTCATTCCTTTGCTCAAATTACATTCCTACAATCACTTTAAAAACAAAAAGACAACACGAACAAACGTGAAATGTATAAAAACAACATGCAATCATGCAATTTATGTAAAAATAACATAACAAAATTGCTCGCTTTGCGAGGCTATCACCAAGCTCTAGGAGCTTACTTCAAACCATGAAGAGCTTTAAGCCAACAATCTCTCCCTTTTTGATGATGACAAAACCAATAAATTTATGAAACATAAAATCATGTGCTCCCCCTAAATTTATGCATGCCAATAAATTCTAAGTCCTAAAACATAACATATTTTAGCAACATTAGAACTTATATAAAACTCTCCCTAAATAAGTGCAGTAAAATATCTATAGGAATTAGAACAGAAAATAGTTTTAGAAACTGATATTACAACATATATTTAGAATTAAAAACTAAGTTTTAAAGTCTAACTATCATATCATCATATAAAGTAAATAGCCAATATTCTATTTTCTGTTTATATGGAAACAAAATGAACAAAATGACACAGATTAGAACATGATAAACATATAAAGATTAGTACAAAAAAAAAGATTAGAACATGATAAGCATATAAAGATTAGTACTAAAAAAATATAAGATTAGAACATGATAAGAATATAAAGATTAGTACTAAAAAAGTAACCTTCTCCTTCAGGTACCTAATCACCAAAATATCCTGTATTCTCCCCCTTTTTGTCATCATAAAGAAGGGTTAGTAAAAAAAAATGACCAAATAAACAAAACAAAAAAAAAAAAATTAAACAGAATTCAAATAACACAAACTACAAAGACAAATAAATAACTAAAACAAAGAACAGAAATAGTTCACAAAACATAGTCAGAGCATATTAAAAGGGAGTTAGAGGGGTTTGGAATCAGTTCTAAGTCTCTTAAGAAGTTCTGAGGTTCTGTGCAGGAGAAGTTTCAGCAGAATTCTCAGGACTTTTAGAAGAGGGATGCAGAGGAGGCTTCCTTCCATGAACTCTATGTTTTCCCGCAGTGTGCTTCACTTTCTTGGGCTTTTCTAAGGTAAGAGTGTAGGGTGTGCATTTTTTCCTTTAGAGTAGCTAGCCTTCTCTCATTGACATTTTTCATCCTTTCTAAAGACTCAATGAGGGACTGATTGTGTGCAATCACAGCCTTACTCTTGTGGTGGCAATCACAGCCCTTACTCCTATTTGATAGCCTCAATCAAAAGCCCTTACTCTATTTGATAGCCTCATCAAGCTCCTTATTATGTTCTTCAATGAGTTCTTTTTCCAGTTTGCCCAGCATAGCCTCTCTACTCCTTTATGCTGTTAGAACCTCTGATTCCTTTTTAGCCTCAACCTTAGTCTCTTTTTCTTCCTAACTTAATTCCAGCTTTTCTGTATTAGCATCACTGACTTCCTCAACTTCTACTGCCTCTTCTTTTTCATTCTCTTTTCCAGAATCAACAGATTTCTTTTTCTCTTCAGTTCTTGCCTCATCTTTATCTTTTTCTTCTTCTAATCCCTTTTCTGATTCTATCTCAACCTCAACTGCTGCCTCCTTTTCTTTCCCTGTTTCTTCTTTTTCTCTTCTTTTAATTTTTCTTTCTTTTCTTCTTTCTCAACTTCCTCCAATTTTCCTTTTCCTTTTTCCAATCTTCTTTTCTTCTTCTTCTTCTCAGCCTCTTCTTCTTCTTCTTCTTCTTCTTCTTCTTCTTCTTCTTTTGTTTTCTTCTTCACCTTCTTCATCTTTTAGTTTCAAAGATCCACTATCCAACTTTGAAACACTATGACCCTCACTATTATCCAAATCCAATTTCAAAAACTCAAAACGGGGGTAAGCACCATACCATAGAGTAATTTCTTAGGGTTGTTCTGCATTTTGTCAAAAATAATATGACATAGATTGAAGTGTTTCTTTTCAATTATATGCCACATTATGCACAGTTCCACTTGGTTTACATATGTGAGTGAACCGCTCTTTGGATAGATAAAGTGCACGATAAGCTTATACAACCACTTCATGTTGTCATTCAAATTAGAGAACTCAATCACATTCCGTTTTTCCGCAGAACATTTCCTAACAATTTTCTTTACAAACTCTTCCTTTTTGTACCCATTTATCCTAGAAATATCCTTAATCTTCGTTACCCTAGACCCAGTGTTTGGTATTCTGAAAATTTAACTCAAATCAGTGTAATATAGCACTTTGGTTTCACCCTCGATTTTCACAGACAATGTCTCTGAACCAGTGGCTTTGAGAGAGCCATAAAATTCCTTTACCAAATTCTCATAGCAAGGTCTATTTAAGGATAAAAACAAATTCTCATAGCAAGGTCTATTTAAGGATAAAAACTCCATCCATCCCTGGAACTCAAATAGTTCCTTAAAGTTGAATTCTTCTTTTCCAAAGAACTTCAAGTCAATAACATATGAACGCATAAGATGATGAAGAGATAAAATAGTTTTACATTTGCTCAAGAAACAAAGACCCGTTCTTTTAATTTTTCTTTCCCTTTTGATTTTTTTGTTTTACTTCTTGATTTGTCTTTCTTTGAACTCGATTCCTCAATGGATTTCTTTTGTCTTGATTCTTTCTATTTGTAGTTCTTAGATAATCTCTTAAGAAGTTGAAGTTCTTGTTCTGTTCTTAAGAAGTTGAAGTTCTTGTTCTGTCAAAGAATCAGAGGAGGAAGAAGTTGAACTTGATCTAGCCATGGTTAGGGCTTTTGAAGCAGAAAGAGTTTAGGGTTTCGATGTGAGAGGGGAAAAGAGAAGATAAAATACTTTTAATAGAGAAGAAGTAATTTAGAGAAGTAATAAAATTTAGGAAAGAAAGAACACTTAAAAGAGAAGTTATAATAAAGAAGAAAAGTTAAATGAATAAAAACGGTTTTTAAGGGAAGTTAAACCAACTCAAATATTTAAAAAGAAAATACTGCCAAAATAAGAGAAAATAAAGACACAAAACACAATAAAAGTAAACACAATAAAAGAAATTGATTGTTTTTTATTTTGTCTAAAAATAGAATCTGATAATGACATTAGAATTTCACATCAGAGCATTATGCATCTCTTTTAGACAAATCTCTTTTAGACAAAAACATTTTTCAGAATCACACAGAATAAGATTATTAAAAAACATAACACAGAGCCAAGTTTCTTTCAATCTAAATATAGAAAGCATTTTAGAACATACTTACAGAGTTCTAAAGTTAAGAGTTTAAGACTAACATACCTGAGTCTCTTCCTAATTAAGCAGAATTGACTTTTCACTTAAAGGTTTAGTAAAGATATCTGCCAAAATTGCTTTTTTGTAGGAATGAACTCAATCATTAGATCACCTTTTTTGAAACATGATCACATATGAAGTGATGTCTGAGTTCTTGTGCCTTCTATGTGCTTGGTTCTAGAATGCTGGACTGGATTCTTAGATAAGTTGATGGCGCTTATGTTGTCACATTTAATTGGGACTGTTTCTAATTTCAGACCATGGTCTGCCAATTGTTGCTTGATCCACAGAACTTGCGCAACACAGCTTCCAGCAGCAATATATTCTTCTTCTACAGTAATAAGAGCAACTGATATCTGTTTCTTGCTAAAACATGATACAAGGGTGCTATTAGAAACTGACAAGTTCCATACGTGCTTTTTCTATCTATTCTGCTTCCTGCAAAATCAGAATCACCATACCAAACAAGATCAAATGTATCACCTTTAGAATACAACAGGCCCAAATTAAAAGTTCCACAAAGATATCTTAGAATTCTTTTTACAGCAATTAAACGAGATTCAGAAGTTCCACAAAGATATCTTAGAATTCTTTTTACAGCAATTAATGAGATTCTTTGGGACATGATTGAAATCTAGCACATAAACAAACACTAAAATGAATGTCAGGTCTGCTTGTAGTTAGATATAGTAAAGAACCAATCATACTTGTAAACAATTTAATATCCACATCCTTATCTTTTTCATCTTTTTCTAATTTTGAGGATGGATTCATTGGTGTACTACATACCTTGGCATTCTTCATTTTGAACCGTTTCAACAATTCTCTAGTATACTTACTTTGGTTTATGAAAATTACATTATTACATTGTTTGATTTGAAGTCCAAGGAAGAAATTTAATTCTCCCATCATGCTCATTCCAAACTCACCCTGCATAATCTTAGAAAATTCCTTAAAAAGCTTACAAAGAAGGTCATTAAGTAGAACCAAAGATTAATGTCATCAACATAGATTTTGCAGACTAGAATATCATGGTGCTTTATTTTTTAAATAAAATAGTGTAGTATCAACCTGTCCTCCTAGAAAAACCATTTCTAATAAAAACTTAACTTATTTTCATACCATAGCTTTTAGGAGCTTTGTTTTAAAACCATAAAGAGCTTTAGTAAGTTTGTAAAACATGAATTTTGTTTAATCATAGAATTCAAGAAACCGGTGTGGTTGTTTCTACATAACACTTCTTCATTTAGAAATAACCATTTAGAAACATTTTTCCAGCCATCCATTTGATACACGCATGAAAATTTTTTAAAAAGCATGTAAATGCACAAGCATTCTAATGGCCTCAAGTCTAGCAACCGAAGCAAAGGTCTCATCACAAATCGATACTTCCTCTTGGTTGTACCCTTGAGCCACAACCGTTGCTTTTTTTCTCACACAATTACCTTGTTTCATGCAAGCTTATTCTTAAACACCCATTTTATTCCAATAACAGAATGGTTTTTAGGTCTAGAAACAAGTTTTCAAACTTGGTTTATCTCAAATTGATTTAGCTCTTCTTACATAGTAAGGATCCGATTTTCATCATTTTGAGCATCTTCTAAATTTTTACGTTCTATTTGAGAAACGAAAGCAACATTACCAAAATATCTTTTATATTGAGCTCTAATCATCATCCTTTTTGAAGGATTATCCATGATGTCCTCTTATGGTTGATACCTGTGAAATCGCCATTCTTTTGGTAATTGAGAATTTTCATTTTCTGTCTATGGCTTTTGACTTTCAATTGCATTCTGATCTTCATGTTCATCTTCTAGTTCAGCCTGATTATCAACGTTTTGCTCATTTTCTAGCTGTTCTAGTTGTTCTAATTATTCATTCTGCTTTTCTTGATTAGAATCTACAACATCATCATTTTCTAAACTTCTAGAAGTTGGTAAAATTCTAGAAGTAGAAGTCCCGATTTCATTCAAACAACCAAGGAACATGAACAAATTCTTCTACAACTAGAGTTTTCTTATTAAACACCCTATATGCTTTAACTATTACTAGAAATCCTAAAAAAAATTCCTTCATAAGATTTAGCATCAAATTTTAGCAAAGTGTGATTTTTCTTGTTCTTCATAGAATAAAACAATTTAATAGAATAAAACATTTACACCAAAAAATGTGAAAGTAACCAATATTTGGCTTTCTACCTTTGTATAGCTCATATGGAGTCTTTTTAAGTTTAAATCTTACTCAAGCTCTGTTTAGAATATAACAAGCGTTAACAGCTTCTACCCAGAAATACTTTGGTAATTTAGAATCACTTAGCATGGTTCTGGCAATTTCTTGAAGTGTTCTATTCTTGCATTCCACTACTCCATTTTGCTGGGGTGTTCTAGGTGATGAGAAGTTATGGAAGATTCCTGATTCTCTGCAAAAAGCATCATATTTCTGATTTTCAAATTCCCCTCCATGATCACTTCTAATCATAGAGATGTTGTATCCTTTCTCATTTTGTGTTCTCTTGAAAAGATGAACAAACATGTCATATGACTCATCGTTATTTCTAAGGAAGAGTGTCCAGGTGAATCTAGAGTAATCATCTACAATAATAAATGCATAGAACTTTCCTCCAAGACTAGAAGGATTAACAGGTCCAAATAAATCAAGGTGTAGCAAGGTGTAGCAATTTTCTAAAGGTCTAGAAGTAAGAAACCATGCCCCTAGATTTGTAGATTGTTCTGGTTTTGTTTGCCCAATTGACAAGAATCACAAAGTGATCTTTTTCAAAATTAAGTTTTGGCAAACCCACGAACCAAATCTTTCTTAGACCAGTTAGAAATAAGGTGCATGCTTGCATGTCCAAGTCTTACCTATGCCAAACCCAACTAGAATTGTCAAACATAAACCTATAAGCATATATCTAGGTTTTGCATATTAAAAATGAGTTCTACTGGTATATGTTTCCCAAACCTTTTCCAGCAAATAAAAGTTTTGTTATCATGCAATGTTTTGAAACTTCGCATTAAGAGGGTTCAAAGATCACTCTTCTATTTTATCAACGAAATTTTGACTTACACTTAACAAGTTTATAATGTAATCCTTCTACTAAAGCTACTCTTCTTATTGAAGGATTGGAACCTACCACACTAAAACCAAGGATTTGACCTTTTACTTTGTCTCCAAAACTCACTGTACCTCCCCTTTTTTTCTTTTCTTAATCTAATGAATTTCCTTTCTTATCACCAGGTCATATGCCTACAGTGCCTGTCCATGTACCACATTTCTATTTTCAGCTCTCTCCTTAGGCACAATTGAATAGATCACGCAGATTTAGGTACCCAACTCATATTGGGTCCTGGAGGGTTAGTGGTATCAGGTGTATTCAGCTTACTATAATTTTTCTTTCTGTTGAGACTGTTAGATTTCTGATATTATAAAGTCACAACGTTAGAAACAACATTTTTCTTATTAGAAACATGATTCTTTCTTTGAAATGCTATCATAGCTAAACTTGTCTTTTCTTTAGAAAACAACTCTAAAATTGACTTTAGAATTCTAATCTCAGTTTTCAAATATTCATTTTCAGAATTCAGATTCAGTTTTCAAATATTCATTTTCAGAATTCAGATTCTTACATTTTTCTTCAAAGTATTTCAAATTTTCAGAAAATTTATCATTATAATCTTTAAGATCTTGATCTCTATGATAAGATCTTTGCATATAACTTCTTAATAAAAAAGCATATTTCAAATGATACATTCAGTTTTTAACTTTCTAAAATCCTTCTTTAGAACTTTATGCTTTTAATAAACTTTTCAAATTCATTGCAAATGTTATTATAAGTATCTAAAAGATCATTTTCAGATTCAGGTTCAAAAATACTTACATTGCTTTCTTCAGACTTTGGCTCGTTGCATCTATTTCATTACTTCATTATTTTCAACTTTCTGTGTTGAAGTCAGAGTGCTGATTTCCTTGGAGTCAGATTTGATAGTAGCCATTAGACAAATATTTGCAGTTTCTTCTTGGTCAATTTCTTCTTGGTCACTTTGGCTTTCAGAATTAGAAACATCTGAATCACTCCAAGCAGCTATGAATGCCTGCTTCAGCTTTTCTTTCTTTGACTTCTTGTTTAGCTTAGGACAGTTAGGCTTGATATGGCCGGGCTTCTTGCACTCATTACAAACTACTTCAGAAGGTTCTTTCTTTGGCAAATTGCTATTTTTAGGTGAAAAGATCTTTTTTTTAAAAAAATTTCTGTGGCCTACAACTCTTTTTATAGAAATTTTTGAATCCTTTAGCAATAAAAGCTAAATCATCACTATCAAGATCAGAAGAACTTTCTTCACTAGAAACTACTTTCAAAGCTAGTCCTTTCTTTTTCTTATCTTCTGCAGTCAAAGAAGATTTCATCTCTGAGGATCTCTTTATATATAATATAGACAGATGCATCATAGACACCCCATTTTAATAAGGTAGAAATATACTAAGAGTAATAACTTCTGCTAACAAGGTGCTGAAAATTTGACTTTGAGAGTGTGAGCTAATTGGTGAGTGAAATCCTAATAACTTGCAGCAATAGTCCTCGTGTGTCATAGCTAAACTTTCAATCAATTTCTCTCTCAAACGATATTAAATGTCTGGGAGGTTGCGGTGTGTACTCGATATTGATTCTTCCCATATACTTCAGATGATCATTAATGTACTTAATTTCATGGTGGTCGAAACATTAAAATTTAACAATTAAGCAGGTTTCATGATTTGATATTTGTACAAATTAAGTGAAGTAAAAGAGAGTGTGGTTGTGTGCGGGTGATGAAGTTAAGATGCGTTGAGTGGAAGGCGATGTGGGTGGTGAGAGAGTAAAAACTATGTTATAAGTTAATGTTTGACTAATTCTAGAGTCCATGATGCAAGAATTAATATACATAGTTAGAAAGCCAATTCTAATTTAAATGTTTTCTAAATGGTCTAAGATTTAGGGAATGTGAGATTTACTAATAATGTTTAAGTTCTATTAAGCTCGTTTTAATTTTCTTTTAGGAATTAATTTACTAAATAATTTTATTCTAAACTCTTTTAATTTTCTTTTCTAACTAAATTAGAAAATATTCTAAAATCAATTTTAGTTTACTGAAAATTAATTTTAATGGCCCTTATAATTTAATTAATTTCAAATTAATACAATACCCCAATTAAAATTAATTTTAGGACTTAATTGAAATAAATTAAAACAGATTTGGATCTAACTGAATAACTGGGAAACAGTCAGGGACCAAAATAAACTTTTGCATTATCTTCTTCCAAAACCAAAAACGTTACCAATTGAAACCTAGTGCCGCACCACCATACCCAGCCACCGACGGCGCCTGCTCAGCAAGGATGGTCCAGCGGTGGTCGCACCACCGTGGAACGTCCATCTCCGGCTTTGAGCGGTGCCGCCATCGCCGGAAAACACAATTTATAAATTTTTTTTTAATTTAAAACAGAAAAACATTTGAACCGCTGCAGCATCCCGGGGCCGTCGCCGGAGCACTCGCAGGGAGGAAGAGCAGGTCCAGGCGAGCCGGACGCAGCGCTGCTGCCCGCGGCTCACGGTAGCTGGCAGTCCGGCCATGTTTCAATCGTGTTCTTCAAAATCCTTCAACGTTTTCCAATTTTATTTTATTTTTTTAATTTTATTAAATCAAATTTAATTGAAAACAAATCTGTGAAAAATGTAAAAGAACTCAGATTTAATTTTGTCCAAATACCCACATGAATTAATTTGAAATTGATCCAATAATTAACATATTATTTTTACACCTTAAACGTTAAAATGACGGCCCTAATACTACTTTTGGATTTCAATATAAAAAATACGGAACGGAATAAGATAATTATAACAAAATAATTATTCCAATAAGGATCCGTTTAAATAATTAAAGTAATAAAATTGTTTAGAAGAATACCTCTTTTGTAGATTCTTCGAAACTTCAATTTATACGGTTAGATTGTCGTAAACCACAATTCGTCCAAGTGTCCAGTCTCTAATAGTATCTATATGAATACACAAGTAAAAAACTCTAAAACTATTTTAGAGGATTGAGATATTAGAGCGTATGATGGTACTAATAAACTCACACTCTATGTTTAATTTTGTAACCATGATCAATAACCGTCTTTAAAGTGTCTCTTAAACTTTACATATAAAAACTTAGGTCATAAATAAAATAATTATAATTACTTATTTAAACCTTTTAAATAACTAAATTATATATGTATCTATTTATATATGTGCATATTTATTTATTTAAACAATTAAATAAATAAATCATAATACATAAAGTAATAGGATTTTCAATTTAATCAATTTGAAGCTTAGGTGCGTGAGAAGTAAGAGTGAGAATATACTTCATTACTTTCTTAAACCTTTGTAAATTAACTAAATTATATTAATTGTATCTATTTATATTAATGTTGCAATAATTTATTTATCTGCATTTAAACAATTAATATGCAGTACAATAAATCATAATACCAGCTTAAAGTATAATAGGAATTTTATCACATTAATCAAATATTTAAATTATTTAATTTTAGACATATTGTAAGCTATAATAATATATCGATAACTTCAAATTATTAAGGTTATTTCTCATCTATAAATTTATTAATAAATTTTAGACAGTAGATATTAAAGCTCATACTTAATAATTATAATAAAATTAATAAATTAATATATAGAATTACATAATTATTGGCCCTTAGAGCGTCCGTATTATAGACTTATGTTGTCAGTCAAATGTAGTTCCTTGAGTTTAATTTTCGTTTTCACTTTCCATTTCATTTCGGTTGATGATGTGTGAGCCGTTCTAAGGTCTAAAATATATGACAAGGTAAAGTGAGTAGAGATTAGAAGTTGGGAAGTTGGATGTAAGTATTGTTGAAGCGGGGTTAACGTAGCAATTGTGGTAGGCAACGATGTTACATGTGGAGGGCGAACAAAAAGTAATGTTTGAAGTATACATAATTATATTCCTTCATCATTTAACGTGTTTGATTTAGTAATTAGGCATGAAGTCTGGTCTGACTTGTACAAACTTAGATAATTAGTTTCTTAATTCTTAGCCCATTGAGGAGTTAAATGAAATTTCAAATTTTAAGGTGGGTGGCTAATTTTCCATGTCTAGCCTTGCGCAATGGAGTGTTCTTAATCAAGCTTACTAATTGAGAGACGAAGTTTAAGAGTGATCGTTTCCAGATGATGTTAGGCGGGAGTAGGGTGATGGATTATTCTCTTAATTAGCATGCAAGTAGTGACCACGAGATGGCGTGATAGGTCTGTTGATAGAATTAAAGTTGGGGCATTAGCGTGATTCAAGGAAGGGTAATATATTGTGGAAACGCGAAAATCAAAAAATATAACATCCTCAATACAAGATAGTGTTAGGTAATTTCTGGTCCAAATATGATCAATTACACAACCATGCATTTGAGTATATCTATTCCAGTTTGGGAGTAAGTTCGTCTAAGTATGAAAGTTCGTCTTGGCAGGTCAAATTTCAGGTGACTGGGGGGAAAGAAGTAGACGAGGCGACCTAGCATATTAATTGCTAGATGAGACGATAGAGTCGGGTGTCAACTATGGAGGAACCAGGTTGCTTTCCTTAAAAGGAAGAAGAGAGCATAGTGCGAGTTTCGGTTTGAATGAAATTTCAAATTTAATTTGCTAATTTCATTCTACCTTGCGCAAGGATTTCTTAATCAATACTAATAGAGAACAATTAGAATATTTTCCATGATTTACCTAGGGTGATGAATTATCTCTTAATTACACAAGTATCTCCATACAGTTCCTACTCTGTCTGATAAATTATTGCTTACTATTCAAGAATGAATAATGTGAACGAAAAATCAAAATATAATCATCCTCATACAAGATAGTTAGTAATTTCTGGTCAAATGATCACTTACACAACCATCATTTGAGTATTCTATAGACACAGGTAACTCTCTATATGAAATTCTCTTGCAGGTCAATTCAGTGGACTTGTTAAAATAACAAGCACCTACATATTAATTCTAGATATTACATATATCTCAACTAATGAGAACGGTTGCTTCCTTAAGGAAAGAACATATCAGTTTCAACAGATCTAATCATCATCCAATAATGAGGAGAACATTTACCAGAAATATTACATTAGTTTAATGCAAAATAGAACTCATAATTATAACTACATTATAATTTACTTTGCAAAGCAATATTATCTTATGAACTTTATCGTTTACCAAGATTCAATCAATATAATATAAAAGATAAATAAATGTCTTTTATTAATCATAAAATTTTTATTACATGAAATATTATATCGAAAATATAACTAATCAAATTGTCTATAAGGCATATAACTTACATAATTACCTATTTATGGTAATTTTCTCTATTTAAACATTGGAGGATCGGTTCCTAAAAAAAATGCTACTAGACGATCATCTTTTAGTGTTTTCTTTTACCCTCACGTTAAAAAATAATTTTATCATTTTCACACGATCCTTAAGAACAAGTTGGCTCTGATACCACTTATTAGATTTAGAAACTTTGGTACCACTTATTAGAAAATTAGAAAGAAACTCGGTTGATAGAAAACCCAAAAAAAGAAGTTTAGAATAGAACTTCATTCAGAAACTTTTTGTTGATTGATACAACTACCATTAGGAGTAGACTATTTATAGGTAAATGGATAAATGTTAATTTTGGTGTCTGTACTTGTCTTTTTTTTTTTTTTTTGTTTTTTTGGTGTCTGAAAATAGAAGACTTATGACCATTGAGTGTTCACATTGCAAATTTTTTTATCATTTTTGGAATGGTCTCCTAATAACATGACTACTAAAATCTAAATGAGACTATTTGGTGTAAAATTATCTTAATAGTAGCCCAGATGCTATTGTTTTCATGAGATTTGTTTGAAGAAGAATATAACAAATAGTATCCGAAAGCCGTACGCTTAATTCCGTAACATCAATATCATATGTTATGGGTTACCTCTTCTCGTTGCGTTTGCGCAACTCAATTCTCAGTCGTAAAGCAGATCTATCGTTTTTCAACTCTGGTTTTTATCCATCAAATTTCTCCAACTGGTCAAGAATTACAAACAATTACAGGAGTTTAATTTACACGCTCTCCTCAAACAACCTATCATTATTTTGTTTGACAGTAGCCGTCACACTCTTTCCTTTTCTTTCTATGTACAGCCATAGCTGTCGATTCCTTTTTATCCTTTTATACAGGCAAGGGAAGGGTATAAAGACCCTAACCTGAGCTCTTATTGCCATTAATGCTCCGAATAACCTTATCTTGGGCCACCATAATAGGGAAACTCAGCCCTTTAATCATATGGCGGCACATATAAGCGTTTTAACATATGCACTGAATCTAGACATATACTCTGCCACTTGCCCATGTGCATTTCCTTGAACTATCATAGTTGACCTTAATGTAGAATTTAAATGAATCGGAATATGTGCGGTCACAGTCATTAATTGAACATTATGACTTCATAATATCGACAACACTTCAAATTCATAAAACTTTAATCGGCGAAACTATTCAACAAATCAATACATTGTTACAATTCAAATAGGCTGTTATTGATTATCTGTCACTCAAACATTAATGTTATACCCTCTATAATGTGGGATACACCACACACAAATAAAAGCAAACACATCTATAATTAAAATTCCAATGCAGCCAATAGATATGTAACAAATAATATGAGCAAAATAACCATATGTATATGTATATACAAGTTTAACCATCATGCTAACAAGGACTTATCTATAATGCCCATCCTATCAACATGGCCAGTGAAGATTTTGGGCAGTAGGCCTTTAGTTAGCGGATCCGCTATCATCAGATCAGTACCGATATGCTCAATTGACACTTTGTGTTTTTGCACTTCTTCCTTCACAGATAGGTACTTCAAATCCATGTGCTTTGCACCCTTAGAGTACCTATCATTCTTAAAGAAGAAGACAACTGCAGAATTATCACAGTAAATTCTCAACGGTCTAGACACGGGTCTTACGCTATTACTGTCCTATAATGCCTAGACCTGAGACAGCAAAGTTCAAGCAACCACAATGCAGAATAAGTGGCCTCAAAAGCATGCCTGACATAATCTCAGCCTCCATAAGTGGATAGTAGCAATGACAAGACTGTTTCGCTCTTTTTGCCATGATAACTGCCCATCAGCTAGCAAGAAACAAAGTAGCGCAAATGTTAGACTTTCTCAGAATCTAACAACAAGGACATAGTCTGAAATCTCCGAGTATCCGCACACTTCTAGAGATGGACCTGGATTTTCTTATAAGTGAGTAATACTGAGTCTTAAGTTGCCTAGTATAATGTGACCAAATATCTTCTGCCAGGTTTCTAATGGATCCATGACCGCTCGGGATTACTTTGATATCGCCACTCACATTCTACGGTGGGAAACTAACTATCTGGTCGAGTACATGTCTGATGTCTGAACATACATTAAGCTCCCAACCACTGACGCATATGGAATAGACTCCATCTCTTTACATTCCAAATCATTCTTAGGACATTGCATTTCGCTGTACCTATCTCCTTTCTGAATTGGAACTATTCCTGCGGAGCATTTTTCCATTCTGAATCTCTCTGATACCTTATCAATGTAAGCTCTTTAAGACGATCCTAACAGTCCTTGTGATCTATCACGGAATATTTCTATTCGAATCACAAATGATGCCTCTCCCATATCTTTCATGTCAAAGTTCTTAGAGAGAAAATCCTTTACATCATGCAACAACCCAACATCATTCGCAGCAAGAAGAATGTCATCAACATATAGGACTAACATAATAGACTCAACATAATGAGACTTGCTCCCACTACACGCTTCATATAAAATACACCAATCCAGCAGTGTTTTCTATAAAACCATATGAAGTGATGGTAATTTGAAGCTTAAGAATACCATTGAATGGGAAGCTTGCTTCAGTGCCATAATATTGACTTCTTTAAAAGCTTATACACCCAAGTTTTCCTTTCCTATGACCACAAAAACCCCTCTGGTTGGTCCATAATATACCTTCACTCCTCTAAAGTCACCAATTAGAAAAGGCTGCCTTTTAATATTCCATTGGTGAAGCTCTAGATCATAATGAGCTACAAAGCCAAAAATATATTCTTAGAAGAGGAGTGCCTTTGGTGAGAAATTAGAGAAAAGGTTCTCTTTTATAAATCAATGCAATCATTCTGAGTGTAAACCCGTTCAAGCAAACACAGTCTAGCCTTATATATTTCAGTGTTGCCTTAGACGTCCCGTTTGGGTCCCTTTAAAAACCCATTTTCAAACCAACTTTGTTTTTGACCACCTCAGGCAACTCGACTAAAATCACAAACTTGATTATCAATCATTGATTGCATATATTCTTCCTTCAATGGCAAATTAAACTACTGTTTATTCAGAGAATTATCACATTCCATTGGCTTTCTGGAAAGAGACTGGATGCCTTATCAATGGGCTGTAATTCACGATTCATGCTCAAGTGAGTAAAACCTCAATAATCACTAGAAATAGCTGGCTTTCTTTGCTTTTATGACCTTCTCATGATGCTAATTTTCTTGTGAAACCACTTGATCATTCTTGAATTGGTTCATTATTTTGCTGTTCCAATGCATTTAAATATGGTCCATTTTGGTGGTTTCAGAAATGTTGTTTAGTGTTCAAGCCATGTGTGTTTAAACCGTGATAACAACCTAAGTGGAAAAAATCGAAGAAGAGATCATTAGGAAAATCCATCTGAGTTGGATTTTCAATCTGAATCTCTTGCAACACCATTCACCTTACGTGGTTCACTGCCTCCCACTATTTGGCCATTTTCAATCAAACCGAGCATTACCAGACTAACATTCTTCATACTATGGTTAAGAATTAATAAAGATCTGTACCCTTTTGACTTTTGCAGGATATCACTACTGAAAAATCCACTAAACCGTTCTATGTCAATCAAAAGCTCTTTTATGTGGAATTTATATAATCCTTACTCGCGCTGGGCAACCCAAACATGAAGATGCCTCAGACTAGGTTCCCTTCCGTTCCACAGTTTCAATAAGGGGTCTAGGAACTGCCTTAAACTATGAACCTACTAAGTAAATATGTCCAGCAAGTCTTTTAATGCAGTGCATCCATAATGATAAAGACATAGCAATTATTTAAGGCAATAAGCTCCTAACCATTTCCATAAGAGTAACAAAAATTTTTTCGCGCCCTTTCAAGCTACACCAATTCTATTGAGTGTAAGCTTGGCATTGTGTATCGCGCCACAAATGGCCAGCGAACTTTCAAAGAAACTTTGCAAATGGGACCTGGACATGGACCTGGACATTGTCCATTTTCATTAAGTTTACCATAATATTCACCACCTCTATCAGATCTCACAACTTTAACTTTTCTATTTAACTGCCTCTCTACTTCATTAATGAGTATCTCAAGGATATCCACTAATTGAGACTTTTCTTGCAGCAAATATACATAACCGTACCGTGAGAAATCATCGATAAAAGTAATAAAATATTTTTCACCATCCTAAGAGGGAACATCAAAAGTACCACATATATCAGTGTGTATAAGTTCAAGCAATTCGCTGTTTGTTGTGGCTGGATTCTTTAATGTGTGCTTAGTTTGCTTACCTTTAATGCAATCTATACACACATCCCAGTAAGTGAAATCCTATTGAGGCAAGATTTCACCTTTCACTAACCCTAAAATCCTTTCTTTGGATATGTGACCTAACCTTTGATGCCAGAGTGACCTAACCTTTGATGCCACAAGAAAGCAGAACATTCATTATGTTCACTATGTTTAATACTTGTATTGTGTTCAACATTAAACAGAGATTCAATAAATTCAGCATCAAGATTTAAACGATACAAACCATCAATCAAAGTACAGAACCATAATAGTACTTAACTTTGTATAATGAAAAAACACCATTACAAATCTTAAAACTGAAACCAACATTATCCAACCTCCCTACATAAACTAAATTTCTAGGACATTCAGGAACATAGGGACACTTTTCAAGATCCAGATAACAACTAGTGTCCAGGATCAATCTGTAAGTCCTAATTCCTTCTATTCGTGCCTTCATTCGTGAGTGTGTTTCCATGAATTAGGAACTTTCAAGTTTCGTTTATGGGCTTGGATCGAAGAATTTCCCTTAGTATACATTATGACGACAGTATGAGTAGTTGCACCAGAATCTAACCACCAGGTATTATTCAGGGAGTACCACTTCAATAAGATTTGAATATTCCAAAAACATACTGGAAGACATAAAGTATCCTTTCCTTTTCAAAACCAATCTTCCTTTTAGGACAAATCCTTCTTGAAGTGAACCATTCCTTCCTACTAGAAGTAGCACTTTAATTCCTTACAGATATTGGCCGCTCAATTAACCTCATTGGGGCACTGTCCCTTTTCTGCCTTTTCTTCCCTGATTTGTTGCTGCTCTAAAAGCTAGCTCCATTATGAAAGTGTGACGATTTTGCACGGAGTGTTCCTTCAAATTTCTTTAAATCTCCGCTTCCTCTTGTATTAACATGGCCAATTGTTTTCCTTGAATGTTCCATTTTTCTTAAAGGGTGTTTGTAAATTCCACCTGGAACTTGACCAAACTCAAGAGGAAGTGAGTTAATAATAAATTGAACCACTAAAAAGGATTTCACTCATCCATTCCCATTGATTTCAGTTTGAAGGCTACCCCAATTCTGTGCAATGCCTGTCAACAGTGATCATGAATGGATTGTGACATCAAACTTCTTGTCGTTAGCTTACCAAATCAAGGATCCCAACGATGGAACTATGTCAGCTATGTCGAATTGGGAGTATTCCTTAATTTTCAGCATGTTACTACTCTAGCCATTTGTCTGTTTCTGGATATTGATGGCTTACCATTTTTCAGCCATTGTCATCCTCATTAAGTCAAGCTCAGCCTGTTAGAGCGCGTCCAAGCCTCCATAATGGGACTTGGTCAAACTTTCAGCTGCTGGTCTCTGTAATGGCCTGCTGTCTTTCAGAGAACTAATGCCAAACTCCAAGTCAAGAATCCTAACTGATATGGATTTGTTTGGATACATAGCATTATTTCTATATTATTACTTAATCAACACAGTGCCGCATAAGAAACATGTTAAAGGAAGCTGCAACATAACACATATACTCCCATCACGTTAATGCTTTGAGTACAGCATAAAATGGATTCAAACAAATAACACTTTAAATTATGCAATCTAGTTTCACCATTTGGGTAATATTTTAAAATGCATAGCTTTAAATCAATAATGTTGCCAAGAGAAAAATACTTTTAATAGACTTTCATTGTGGAGCAACTTATGCGCGCCTTTAATGGCAAGTACAGAGAAGAAGCACAAGCCGTGCTACATTTATAGCATGCGCCCCGTGCTTCTCTTCTGGAAAGTCCAAAGCACCGTTCCCGTGCTCAATTGTAGCACAGCCCGTGTCCTTTCTAGAAATCCGTTTACCTTTTTTTTTTTTATTCCATTCAACTATTCAATAATGCTAACCAAACAATATGCATGTTATCTTTGGAATACATTGCATGATTAATTTAGTACAATAGGATAAGTCTCTTTTAATTTAATGCCATTGATTATAATTAATGGTCTACTTTTGGGTAACCTAACAAATTATAATCAATGATCTCAATTGTTCAATTTTAACTTTCATATCATTTAAGGCATTACACAAACATGAACAATTGAAAATTGCATAATCAATGTCTAAAACAATCCAAACAAGGCCACTTTGGTGACCAACAAGTTTTCCATTCATTAAACATTGATTTATGCAAAACTTTTATGAGATTAAATTAAGATCTTAAAACTTTAACGACATAACCCAATAATATGTCAAAACCATCCTCTATAAATAATAGCATAATAATTTATAGAGCATAAAGAAAACAAACAGTTTTCAAATTTCTATAATTTTGGCTTCGTTCAATCTTCACAATCCGAAATTAATTTTCCATAAATTAAGCCAAACAATCATTAATTAAGGCCAAACAAAAACACTATTAAACAAATGCTAGAATAAGGATTGGCTCTGAATCACCAACATGTTTAAATAAATCTTTTAATTATAGCCCAGATATAATTAAATTCATAAGAATTTGTTTGACAAGAATATACAATAATCAATATACAATAATCGGAAGCGTACCTTGATCCATAACAGCAGATCTATGTTATGGGTTACCTCGTTGCGGCAATTCGATTCTCACCATAACAACAGATTTACGTTTCTTCACTCTGGCCTTTTGTCTATAAATTTTCTCTCAATGGTCAGAGAATTATCAACAACTACGGGAGTTTCTTTCCAGGAGTTTCTTTACACGCTCTCTCAAACAACCTATCACCGTATGTGTTTGAAGTAACCTTCACACTCTTTCTTTTCTTTTCTGTGTACACCCTAAGCTGTCGATTCCTTTTACTTTTATAAGGCAGAGGAAGGGTATTAAAACCCTAACTGGCTCTTATCCATTAACATTAAGGCTAATAACCATCATGCTTGTGACCACCTTATTAGAACCAGCCCTTTAATCACATGGGCTACATATAGATTATTAAATAATCTAAACAATTGGGAACACAGGCAAATGCCTACCCCTAAGCTGTCGATTCCTTTTACTTTTATAAGGCAGAGGAAGGGTATTAAAACCCTAACTGGCTCTTATCCATTAAGCCTAATAACCATCATCTTGTGCCACCTTAATTAGAACCAGCCCTTTAATCACATGGGCTACATATAGATTATTAAATAATCTAACAATTGGAACCCACAAATGCCTATGTGTCTACTTACGTGGACCGACTAATTTTATATGTAGGACGCCAGAGTGGCAAAAGGGATAAAATGTCCCATTTGCCCCTCTTTAATATCGCTCAAATACAATCCAACACCCCTTATTTTTCTTTTTCTCTCTCGCATGACCCACAACAGAATGACTCTGTATCTTGGCCAACATTGTTTTCCAACACTAGTCTCTCGCTAACTTGTTCAAGCGTGTTCCTTAGATCTATTACCATTGCTTCATTTTCTCTTGTCTGTCTTTGTCATGACTCTCTCTGCGTGTGGTTTTCTTAAACAAGCTTCAAGCTCCATTGTTTTCTTTGTTGCTTGTGCCAAGTCCTCTTCTTTTTACCTCTAAAATAAATGACTTTGGATTCTACACTTTTTAGCAAGACTCCAAGTCGTTGCTTCAGCTCTTGCAAAGCAGATCTTAGCCTCTCGTTCTGCATTTATTAATTATGAGATTAATTATAATTTTCAAGAAAGAAATTTCAAGAATTAATTGAACTGAAGAACTTGAAAAGAAATTAATAAAGATCAATACCTGCACCAATCAACCTCTCGCCTTTGCATTTCAAGATGACGAGCATCTAGAGCCATAGAGATAAAACTATCACAAGTTGATTGTGAAGAAGTAGAAGAGACCCCTGTGCTTGTCGCTCTATTATTATCAAAACCAAAGTTCTAAGAGCTTTGCTGTTGAAGAAAAAGATTCTGCTGTTGAGATTGTTGAAAAGGAAAATGACAATCAGGTTCAAAACCAGAAATAGGATTATTAACCATCCAATAATCCTGCAACCCAGAAGAGAGAGGAAGACAAACAAGATTGTGTTTGAGCGATATTAAAGAGGGGCAAATGGGACATTTTACCCCTTGTCACGCTAGCATCCTACATGTAAAATTAGTCAGTCCACGTAGGCAGACATGTAGGCATTTGTGGGTCTCAATCAGTCCTATTAGATTTTCCGGTAGTTCATATCATCAGGAGACACCAAAATAAAAAGGATTGCAAGTCTAGACACTCAATTGTCATAATTTTCCATTTAGACACCAAAATAAAAAAAAATGACAAATACAGGCACCAAAATTAACATTATCCCTAGGTAAACTAACACTTGTAATAACTAATACATTAATTCTTAATTTTAAAGCTTAAGCTCTAATTGCAATGAGAAGCTGTTAAATTTATTGTTGAAACTACTAAAACATAAATGCTATTAAGAACATTCTTAATACTTTAACAGAAATTGTTGTCGTTGTAATGATTCCTAAAGGCTTCAGTCAGTTTCATTATCTTACGTCAATAGACTTGCCAATCATAGTTAAATTAGATATTGTGGTAAAGTTAGATAGTTCAAGGGAGTGCCTCCACATTAGCAAAGCTTTGCCTTTGTGATGCAGTATTTTGCTCTCTGCGAAAGATGCAAAAAGGAAAAGAAAAAAAAAAAAATTGGCAGTAGCAATTGCACAAAGACTAATAAATATCATCAAATATGCACTAAAAATACATTTGATTATATGTCATTATAATTCATCCAACAAAATATAGGCTCTAACCAGTCACAATTTTAATATAGTGTTTAGTGTTTTGACCTACTTTTATTATTTATATTATCCGTAATGTTTAATGTTTTGATCTACCTTTGTTATTTATCTTTATTATTTATAGAGTTTGGTGGAATAGTATTTTTACTAATAATTAGGATTTGAGGGAGTAATTTATAAAATGTTACTCTCTTTAACATTTGATGAAGCATTGATAATGATAACTACTAATATAGTTAAAAGCTATAAAAACAATTAATTTGATGAATAAAGAGTTTTTCTTAGTGCAAAAAACCATCATAATCCCTCATACATCAATAAAGTTAGGCACAATCATTTTTTGATTCTAACTAGAATTGAATCGTAACCAAATCGAATAAAATTTAAACCAAATCAGAATTGAACAGAAATGAATCGAGTAAAATTAAAACCAATAATTTCAAATTATAATTGAAACCGTAATTTTAAGAATGAATTTTTGTTTCTCATTTTTTAAATCTGAAACTAGTGATTCATGTTTGAAATAGGCAGTTCCAATTTAAAACTACTAAAAAAATGAATTATATAGCATTTTTTTAAATCTGAAACCTAGTGATTCATGTTTGAAAATAGCAGTTTCCAATTTTAAAATACTTAAAAAAATGAAATTATATATATATAATATATAATATATATATATATATATATATATATATATAGATGACCAAAATTACTCCCAAAGATCGACCCGATCATCTTAACACAATTAATAAATTGCGAATGGGATGACAATAAGTAAAAGATCTACATTTTTTTTTTTTTTTTTTTGAAATCTAAAATCATATATAATAATTACAACTGTCCGATTTAATTCATTTATAATAAGTATGTATGTATTGCATTTTAAAGTACACGATACGTGGCATTGTTTATGGCATTGTTATACCAAGAAGATGACTAATAAATAGCCCTTTGGACCAGTAGCCCGCACTTCTGGGTTTCCAGCCTATATATCAATACTTATGATATTCAATCAACATATATATATTATAAACATGCAAAACAATTTTCTGATGTGGAAGATCAGACTAGGCTGTATCCACAGAGCATACTTATAAGCAACAAACAACACAATAAACAATCTATTTAATATTTATCAATTAACTCAACCAATTTTAATTGATTTTACTTTAATTAAGGTTGAGGGTTCCTGCAACCTTAGCCTGGGATCCCCAGAACTAAGTCAGAGTGTGGAGGGAGAAGAGAAAGGTGCCGTAAACACGGACAAACAACGGACTTAGCAATTTAGCAGTTTATAAATTTAAACAACAATTTTATTTAAATACAAATATTAAATACAATTTTTATACTTACAAGTAATGTTGTTTTACAAACAGACAGACTTCGAACTTGGAATCCTTACAAGAACTTGAGAATGGAGAGAGGAGAGAGAGTTTTACAATATTAATCCTAAGTTAGTCCTCGTGCCTTCACAAGAGGATAGGCTCCCTTTAAAAGGAAAACAAAAGAATCTTGAACTTTTACTATTTAACTTTTACTATTTATGAATAGTACTTGGTCTGCCATCGAATCTTGAACAGTGTTGACTTTTACTGTAGATGAACAGTGGGTTGTCTGCCACCGAATCTTGACCTTTACTGTTGAAATAGTGTATTGGCTATTCCTGTAGAGACAGTAGTTTGGCCTTTACTGTGGAAAATGATATGATGGTGAAATAAGGTTCCACCTGCCTTGTTTTACATGGAGTCCGAACAAGATGAGGATAATGACGAGACAAGATGAGGATAATGACATACCCTTCTTTACTTTTCTTTTTATCTTGTCGGCTTTCTTTTTCTTTTTCTTTATTTTTTCTTTTCTTTCTTTTTCTTTAGCTCTAGCTTTACTTTTGATTTTTATGACTGAAAGTGCCTCATCACTATCTTCAGAGGATGAGCTGGAAGTATCCGATGAAGATGATGATGATGTTTTACCTTTACTTTTATGAGCTGTCTTGGTCGATGATTGACTTGAAGACGCTGCGTGAATTTTACTGGATGAAGGTTTTACCTGTGGATCTGAACTGGTAGAGAGTAATTGGAACATTTCTTCACAGATCAGTTTATACTCCTCAGGTGTTTTAGCTGCAGCTAACCTAGCTTGACACTTAGCTTTTTGAATCCCAAAATCAGGGTTTTCTGGTAAAGCAAGTGTTTTAGCATAAGTTAAATTTTTAAGGGATGATAAGCTGGCCTTTTTACTGGTGATCCATTGACTGATTTTAAGTTGGGTAGTGGAGTTTTTGAATGATCCCCACCATTTTATCTTGTGACATTTTACCCCATTCTTATCTTGGACATTGTTACTATCATTGGTATTTGAGTACCAGGAACATACTGATAGTCAAAAAACCATTGTATACCATGTACCCATGGTGTGAAGAAGGTCATACTATAATACATCAAAGATGGTATATGGGCTTCTTCAGGGGTAGGTTTATAATTGGTTTTAAAATAGTGATATAGTGAAAGGACTTCTGGGGTAATAATTTCTTTAGAAATTCCTCTTGATTGCCACCACTTTTTAAACCAATTAGGGATTTGTAAATCTTTACGAATATTTTGGTCAAAATAAATTAACCAAGAATGAGTATGAGTTGGGTTTTGAATACAGAAAACCTTTTCCCATGCCTCTTTATAATCAAAATAATTATAAGTAGGATTATACTTAGAAAGAGTTTTAAATCTAACAGGAGTATATAAAGAAGATAAAAGAAGATACAGGCCAAATCCCTTAGGATGGATGACGCGTTTTATTTGAAGAGAGAGTATGAAATAACGTTTTATGTTTGAGTCAATCGCAAATGTATGTTTTTATTTTTTTTACTGAACCAGTATCAATTAAAATATTATGGTAAGTATTTCCTGAGGGTTTTGAAAGGGTTCCGTTGGGCAAAAATACCAATGCTCAGGATAATATTTATGAATAACTTGCGCAAGGATTGATCGTCCATTATATCCATCCTCAACTTCAATTTCCCATAATCATATACATTTTTTTACAAAACCATTTATGTACTACTAAGAAGTAAAATGATAATTGGGCTTTTTTGGCAAAGCCACAAGCCTTCAACGATTTGAGAACTCTTTACCGCGCTACCGTTTGAGACGGAGTTAGCGTATCATGAAGCGGTATGTATCGCTTTAGGTTGAGAACTCATACCTGGAAATTCCTGCCCTGTTGGAGACACGTAGGATGCTATTCTTTTGTAGCGCCTTTACTATTTCTGGAGATTTAACTAAGCTTCTTTTCAATCACATTTGTTGAGGTTTTCTAGTGTTGGGTCTGGTTAATGCTCTAGGCTAAGTGTGTCATAGGTATCTTTCAGGCTCAGATAAGAGAGGATGGAGGGGATGGCCAGATTCCAAAATTTAATGAGAGAGCTCTCGCCATGTCATCCTTTGGGATTCTTCTCCCAGTGCAGGGTGATGTTTGGGTAAGGAAGTTCTACTAGTTATTAGGGTAAAGTCCTGGAAATATTATTAATTATTACCTTTAATAGTGGTAATATCAAATTCAAATATAGACTAAGAATACTTGCCATCTAGCAAAGATTGCTTAGAATGCAAAGGGTTTTTAACATCTTTTTTTGCAGAAAACATCTTTTGCAGATCTATTTTACAATCAATTTCTTAAGTAATAAAAATTTTTTTGGTTAAATAAATCAGATTTGATAATTTATTGATTACAAATGTACATATGACTTAATACTTCCTTGGTTAATAGTAGAGTAATTTAATTGAAGTTGTGTGGTGGCCAATGACCCAGATGTATACTGAATTATACGTTCTTTACCATAAATGGTAACTGTTTAATGATTATCTAGTGATTCCAACACTTGAACATCAGTTTCAACTATTTTAAATGGCGGTTGATTAGGGAACTATAAAGATATGGATTTCCTTTTACCAAAGCCTTTATCTTTTTTTACTAACTTGTGTATGTTGGGGCTGCTTTTTTACTAACTGTGTATGTTGGGCTGTCCATGGGCCACCATTTTTCTTAAGCCTGTCATGTAAGGGCTTAATCATACAATTTAGGTTTGGGTAAAAATCTATGACATAATTTAAGCATCCAAGAAATCGTTGGAGTTGGGTTTTATTAGTTATTTCGTCAGGGAATTTAGACCCAAAAACCATAGCTCTGTCTATAGGCTGGATAATACCCTGTTCTATATAATGACCCAAAAACCTAACCTTTGTTTTAAATAAGTCCATTTTCGTTTTACTAAGTGCTAAACCATTTTTTTCAATAACCATGCAAAAGGTTTTTAAGTGTTTAAAATGGTTTTCAAGGTTTTAAAATGGTTTCCAATGGGTTTGACTAAAAATCTAATAACATCAATCAATATACAACTAATACAAAACGTTGTATATGGATTAAAAATTGTCATTCATTTTCTTTGGAATCTAAAAAAGGAGCATTTTTCGTTAAGGCAAAGGGCATCACATTCCATTCATACTGTCGCGAAAGGGAGCTGTGAATGCCGTTTTATACCTATCCTTTAGGGTGAATCTAGGATTTGCCAATAGCCAGATTTCATATCAAATTTACTAAAGAATATTTGCATTATATATTTCTTTAAAAGATCTTTTTTTATTAGGAATTGGGATATCCTTACTACATTTTAAAGCTGTATTTAAAGGTTTTATAAATTAATCACTAGTCTAGGTACTCTCTTTCTATCTCAGCATTTTGTATTAACATAAAAAGCTGCACAAGCCAAGGACTTTCTAGGATTTTTTTGATAATTTTTTTTATTTTCTCAAATCTTTTAAATTTCCTTTTTACAATGTTCTATAAGTTCAGGGCTCATTTGAATGGGCCGAGCTTTAGTTGTGATGGACTTTTCATCAAAGTCCTTTTCATATGGTAAATCCACGATATGCTGTTTACGGGCCCAAAATGCATTTGGGTGATCGGCACATAGTTTATTTTCCATAAATTCTCTTAAATTCTTGATTTTATTTTGAACCTGTTCAGTATTTTGTTGTTCTTTAATTTTTCTGAAACATGCATTATTCCTTTTCTGAAACATGCATTATTTCTTAAATTTTTTAAGTCTTCTTCCTTAGAATTTATCAAAGAATTAATTTCTAAAGTTTTAATAGAATGAGCTTTGAGTAAATTTAAATTCTTCCTTCTAGGTTTTTCAGTGAATTCTAACCTAGCTTTACTATTATTGATTTTAAATTTAATACAATCTTTTTTTACTGAATATGGTGTTATTAGGTTTATAAATGGTGTTCCTAATATTACCATATAATTGATTTGTGGAGAAAGCAGAAAAATTGTTTTGATTTCTAACTCATTATTTACAATATCTGCATCAATTTTTCCTACAATTTCTAATTTAGATTTATTAGCTGTAGTTAATTTTTCATGGGTTTCTGACCAATATCTTCTTGGTACTATGTCAGATTTTAAACAATTTAAGGATTTGGTGGGAGGCCAAAATTGGTAGGCGGAGGAGTCGGGAAATTAAGGATAAGACAGGAAGTTCGGTGCTCTTGCGAGGACCCTTAAGGGCTCGGTGCGCTGATGGGAGCCCAGAACCCTGGAGGCTGCTGGCGATGAAGGTACGATTTAGATTTATTAGCTGTAGTTAATTTTTCATGGGTTTCTGACCAAAAGTATCTTCTTGGTACTATGTCGAGATTTTAAACAATTACGCTCTGCATCTGTGTCAAGATAACACTATACCATTTAAATAATAAAATCATTTTGATATTTGTAAACGTTATTTTTACTAAGATATTTTCGTGATGTTATTTCTTGTAAAAAGAAAGAGAAATTTGGGGTTTATTTCTTCTTCTTCATTTAGTTCCATTTATTTCATCTTTTATTTCATCATCTGGTTCTTGCCGAAGAGGAACTAGATTATTTAATTGTGTATCTAAACGTTTTTTTTTTTGTCTCATTTAGCATGTGCTTTGATTTTTTTAATTCTTTTACTTCATTTTTTAAGATGCCTAAATTTCTTTATATAACATCTTTAAGTGAAAATACGCTGTGTCTACCTTTTTATTTCCTTATCAATATAGTTTGTTAAATCATAAGTATTAGTTTTGGATTGGTTAGAGTTTATATGTTTTACTTTCTTTATCTCTTCCAAAACTTTTAAATTTAGTTTTTTAGAAGTTGACTTTTAATATCAACTATCCGTTACTACTATGTTACTACTTCTAAGAGTGTTAGCTGTACTTTCATGCTTTAAGTTAACCATATTTATGAATCTATCTGAGGTAACTGGTTGTTGAAGGCGAGTTCATCAATTTGATTATTACTTTCTTGTAACTCAGATATCTTGATGTATCAGAATTAAGATATAAATTCATATATTTTTTTACAATTTCTTCATCTAACCTGTAATTCATTTAATTTCTTATTAAATTTAGCAAAATTTA
>NW_023590785.1:469221-494068 GCF_014843425.1 Jatropha curcas
ACTAATCCATACCTCAAGATCACATCAAACTCCGGAAACAGGCAACTCTATTAGATCTTCCCAGAAACCAACAGGCCATAGATTACCAATGGACAATCTCTCTAACACCCGATATTAACTCGACCACTATGGCCAAGGATTTTGTAACATCAAATGACTTTGCTCTAACATATCAAGCATTGCATATTACCCAATACTACCCACATGTATGCCTAAATATGAGGATGAGTTAGAGCCAGGATCGAAATCAAAAGCATTATTACAGAAAAAATATCAAAAGAGACGAGGAATGTACCAAGATAATCGTCTGGGCATCCCTATGCTTCTCCCTAAAGCTCCGGATGGCATACCATGCAGTCAGTCATGCTCTGGCTCAGTTTTTTCCATTGTTCCTCTGAAACTGAGACCTCTGACTCCCAATGATACCTCCTGTATCACCACGGCCTCTGCCTCTGTGCCTCTCGAATAAAAGAGCTACCTTCCACCTACGGAGTGTGAACTAGCCAAAGTCATTAACAGATTCTCGAAAGCAAAATGGCTCTGTAGACCCCACTCGAAAGCATGCCCAGAAAAGCATCTCCTACAAACCCCACAAGACGCTTAAGGGATGCTTTCTTTCCACACTGAGCACATATTGTGTGGAATATCAATCCAGTATTAGCACCTCCAACCTTTTAATTGGTTGTATTTTTAAACAAATTAAACTCTGGACATTACTTAAAATTATATTATGTGTCAACTTAATATTTACAAGAATTATTTGTATCATTTTCCCTTATATTTTTAAATGGCAGCACAGAGACCAAAAATTCATGGTCTTTGATGTTTTAATTTACTACGTATTGTGTTTTAGGGTGGAAAATCACTTTTAATTGTCTCGCTGATCATTGGTGACCTATCCATTTCTGGTCTTATTTTCTACTTACAGCTACAGTACGTAATTGTGATCTCAAACTATTTTTGATAGTAAGAAATTTATCTCTTACTATTAGTCCAAATTTGCTCTGAATCGATGTCTTAGGACCAGGTCTGTGTATGAACCTCTATTGTCCTTCTTCTACTACTAGACTCTGTCACTATACCAACAAAGAATTTAATGTCAGCCTTCGAGAAGTATTTAAAATTTATGAATCTAATATATTCATATTCTTGTAATTCTTCTCAACAAGTATATTGTTTTAATTATCTGTTTCATTTTAAGCTAAATTTTAATTTTAGATACTTCTTTTATTTAACTTTTTTTTTCTATATCGTCTTTATAAGTACATTAATTTCGCCTGTTGAGTTCACTAACATTTTCCAGTTATGGCTGCAAGTTGCTTGGTGAATACTGGAGGGATGTATTTACTAAATTTGTTTGTTGAGTAACATAATTATCTACAGGATTTTATAAACTGTCCTGTTAGGCCTAATAGAATTTAACCCTGATGAATGAAACCTCCTTTTGTTGACCCTGCTGACTGCGATGCCTCCTAGCCTATGCTGTCATTCACTCACTTCCTCAAACTCTGTAACTAACACATAGCTGCCTTCTATTCATTTTTAAATTTGCGTAAGGAATATCAGAATAGAAAATCTTGGTTTTTACTAGATTGTAATTACAATTAATTGACGTTTATGGCTCAGTCTCATATATTATTTAGGAGGCATTACAATAACATAAGTATAGATGCAAGCTAGGTTTACATTTCATCCTAGCTTACAGAGAGAAAGATGACCCTGCATACCGCAATACTGTTGACTGGTCTATTAAATTTTTAAAATTACTTACGCCATTTCAAATTGTTTCAATTTTTTGCAATTGATGTTTGTTTATACTTTCATCAATAACTGGAGGGGAGGTACAACCCCTTCTAAAATCCATTCATCTGAAGTGTTATACCTTCCAGTTGATCGTTTAGGAATTACTTGTGTTCGCTTTTAGTTCAAATCTGTTTGAAGAAATCTTGTTTCACCAATTTTTAGGTTTGTAGTTTATATTTAGCTTACCAAGAAGCCTGAATTTCATTGCCTTATAAGGAATTTTATAAATTAAAGCTATAGGAATTTGATCCTTCTGCTTCATTTAATATAATTTATGAGTTTAATTTCCAAAACTATACTTTTCCAAAATATTTTAAATCCATTTTTTAATCGAGACAGTCATATCTGGATGTAGACCTCAAAGAGAGATCGGCTCCTTCACTTAAGGACTTAGTCTCAACTGCCATCCTAATAAAGAATCTTGAAAATTTAAAAATCTAGCCGTCTCCGCTTACTACTGCAGATAACTAGTATTTATTCCTTCTCTGCGTGTGTAAAGGTTTTTTTTCTACTTGAATTGAATCCTATAGAATATATTTATATTTTTACTTTGTATGATGCCCTTGGTAAAGTTTAGAGATAAAATAGTTATTTCTTTCAAAAGGTTTAACTTAGTTACTTTAATTGAAAAACTCTTTCTTCTGTTTTAAATTACATAATCTTTTTAAATAAATTTAAATTTATTTATTTTATTAACATTTGTTCTTGGTTATTCAACTTTTAGGTTATTTCCCATTCATCAATTGCTTTACTAAAATCTTGTTAAACATTAATTCATTTCTATTTATTACCCTTTTAAATATTCTGTAAGAATCTGAGTCATCAGATTAAGCACTACTTACTGCATCTAACACAATAAAGGATCCATTTTAATATATATATATATATATATAATGAGTAACTATATAATTTATATATATAATAGCATAACTATATATATATTATATTGTTATACTATAGTATTTGAAAATATTAATGTATTACTTATTAGTGTTAGTGATGTCGTATAAGCCGTGTGGATGTCCCCCTTACTTCGTGTGGATGTCCTACTTTTTTAAAAATTATCGTATCCCATATATATGTTTCAATTTATATTTTTTAAATTGCTTATATATTATTTATTTAATAGTAATATATTATTTATCCACACTCTTTTTAAGCGTGTGATTACTTATTAATTGTTTTGTAAGAAGAAATAAATTTATATTAATATATTAAATTAAATGTTAGAGATAATCTTTTTTTATGGATATTACCTTGATAAAGGGATTATATGAAAAGATAATTTTTTTTATGGATATTATCTTGATAAAGGGATTATCTGAAAATATAAAACAACTGATCTTTTTACAATAATGTTATGTGGCAAATTGTGCTACTTACATTTGACTTCCATATAAAGCAAAGTACCCTACTTTTATATATTATATAGATAAATATAGATTTTCCAATAGTGATAATAATTTTGAGAATTTAACTAATTATATTGAAATAAGAAATTAAGTATTTTTTATTTTATGTTTATTTAAGAAATTCAAGTTAAGATTTTATTTTATGTTATTATTTTATTATAAATAATTATTTATTTATTTAATGTATATTCGTACTGTTGCTTTTAAGGCCGTCAATTTTATCTTGAGATTTTGATTTTTGGAACTTAAGCCAAAACCATAAATAAAGTTTAATATTTTATTTGTACTAATATTATTTTTATGTAATTATTTTATTTGTACTAATATTATTTTTATGCGGATTTATTTACTTTTTATTAATAAATAAGGCAAATTCCAGCAAATCCAAGTTTAAATGAAGATCATGAAGACCATTAAAAATTTTAATGGTTAAGTATATTAAGATTCGTTGTAGGATAGAAAGAATATTCTTTTATAAGCACAAAAATATTTTTTTCTCTCTCAAAATGATTTTCGGAAATTACCTTAATTTATAAAAGATAAATCATGATTCTTTTCGAATTTCTTACCTAAACAAAAGAGATTTTTTCTTAATCATTTATGGTCACAAAATTTCTCATTTTCATAAATTTAATTCACTTATCTAAATGAAAGAGATTTTATCGTAATTATTTTCGGTAATAAAATATTTTGAAAAAGATTTTTCTATACTTATTTCCGAAAACTATTTTTAAAGGAAAGTCTAAAATCTTATTCTATTTCGCTTACCTTAAAAAAAAAGATTTTGACTTAAAGAATTTTTGGCAACAATATCTCCATATCTTCTAAAAATTTGGAAAGTCAATATTCTTATTTAAAAGGAGAGATTTTACTTTCTAAAATGGGATTTTCATCCCTTTCTATAAAAAGTATCTTTCGCTTGTAAAGATGTGGGTTTTTGTTTTAAGATATAAGTCCATTGATCAAATCTTTAATCTGTCAAAACTTACTCTCAACCCCCTTATTTCTTTTCATCTTATTACTTCACGAATTATTTTTAAAAGAGAAAAGAAGATTTTTAACAACTTCTTTTGAAAAACAGATTCTGTTCTTTAAAACGATTTTTAATCTTGATTTCTATTTTTTCTGTACTTATATTTGCATTTCTCACTGTCTATATAGATTTTGTAATCTATTGTAGATAGGTTTTTATTTGAAAAACATTTGTGTAATAGCTTAGGTGAAAAGCTATTGTGAAATAGATTATCAAGCGACCTTCTCCTTGAAATAGATTATCAAGCGACCTTCTCCTTGTGTGGGATTCTAATGTCTTGATTTGAGTTTCTGTTCTCTACAAAAACAGAAAAGGTTGAGGTTGACTAGACCCTTTGGAAAATCTAGTGGGACAAAGGGTTGATTTAGGTGTTGATCTATTGCCTTGTACTATTGGTTTGTCTCTTACCCTTAAAAAGAGATAACATAGTGGGGGATCTCAAGATGAGTCTTGGGAAGTGGATGTAGGCGAGTTAGTGCCGAAACACTATAAATCACTGTGTTAATCTTTTTATTTTCTGAAGCTCTACTTGATACCATTTTACTTACACTTCTGTTAATCTTTTAGAAATGCTAAGTTGTTAATGATTTTGTTATTCTAAACTTGAATACGCTTTATCTTTATTGAACATTAGAACGCTGATGATTTTGTTATTCTAAACTTGAATACGCTTTATCTTTATTGAACATTAGAACGCTGGACTTTTGCATTGTGAATATACCAAGTTCTAATCAGTTCTTCTATATTCAATATATTTCACAATTTGGGTTTTTAATCAGTTTTCTGATTATACTTAAAGCTTTGTGAAGCAGTTCAGAAATTCAATAATTGTCTCTCACATACTCTTTAATATTTGTCTAAACTTTGTGAGGTAGTTCAAAAACGTAATAACTTTCATTCATAAAGTAGTTTTGAAATTGATTAAGATATTGTGAAGCAGTTCTACTCAATAGCTGCTCTTTACAAAGTCTTTCTATTTATTGCATAGAGCTTTGTGAGGAAGTTCTAATCTTAATAACTTACTCTCACAAATGCATTCTATTTCTGCTGCAATAGAATTCTGACTTTATTTTGAAAGTTAAATTTTTAATTTTAGAAAACCCAATTCACCCCCCTCTTGGGTTGTGCCATACGTATATAGGACCCACAATCTGGTATCAAAGCATTGGTTCTTGACTTACCAAAGCTTAATAGCTTAAGAGATAAGATCCTAGCAGCCCCACTTCCTCTTACATCTTTAGAAGGTCAATTTGTTTCTAGACCACTTGTTCAATGATTCTAATTACTCTTACTGGAAAACCAGAATGGAAAATTTCATAAAATCAGTTGATATAAACTGCTGGAGGAACGTCATTAATGGTCCTCGTATTCCTATAAAAACTGTGGAAAATGAGAGAGTTAGAAAAACAGAAAAAGAATATACTGATGCTGATTGGAATAATATTTCTATGAACACAAAAGCTATTAATATTCTTCACTGTGCATTAGATCCAACATAATACAACAAAGTTTTGGATGTAAGTCTGCAATGAAAGTCTGGGAAAAACTCAGAGTTACCTATGAGGGTATGGATCGAGTGAAGGAATCCAGAGTTAATATCCTTTGGAGAGGATATGAAATTATGGATCGAGTGAAGGAATCCAGAGTTAATATCCTTTGGAGAGGATATGAAATGTTTAGTATGAAAGAAGGAGAAACTATCGCTCAATTAAATTCTAGATTTACTAATATAGTTAATCCTTTGAACACTCCTGGAAAGGAAATTTCAGAATATGAGCTTGTTTCCTTAGAATTCTACCTAAAAAATGGGATTCTATAGAAACTATTATGAATTACAAAGAGACTCCCGTTACTTATGATTATTTGATAGGAGCTCTTATTTCAGAAGAGATGAGATCTTCTTTGACTGGCAGTCTTCTTTGACTGTAGAAAGATAAGAAAAAGAAAAAAAATGCGACTGCGACTTGAAAGCTATATTCTAGTGAAGAAAGTTCTTTTCCAAGCCCACAGAATTCCTCTTGATCTTCCTGATAGTTTGATGATTTAGACTTAAATTGCCTAAAGAGATTCAAAAAGTTCTAATAAAAAGAGTGCGGAAGGCCACATAAAAAAGTTTATCAAAAAGAACTTTCTACTAAAATAGCCAACATGCCTAAGAAAGAACCCTTTCTGAAGTGGTTTGTTATGAATGCCCAGACCAAGCCCCTGTCATACAAGCCTAAGTCCTAAGCTGAAAAAGAAGTCAAAGAAAGAAAATTTTAAAGCTAGGCTTCAATAGCCTTCTTGGAGTGATTCAGATTGTTTCTATTATTTTGAAAGCCAAAGTGACCAAAGAAGGAAAAACTGCAATATTTGTCTCAATGGCCATATCAAATTTCTGACTTCCAAGGAAACAACACTCCTAACTTAGAAGAAACTGCAAATATTTGTCTAATGGCCACTATCAATTCTGACTCCAAGGAAATCAACACTCTAACTTCAACACAGAAAGCTAAAAGTAATGAAATAGATGCAATGGGCCAAAAGCTTGAAGAAAGCAATGTAAGTATTTTTGAATCTAAATCTGAAAATGATCTTTTAGATACTTATTATAACCTTTGCACTGAATTTGAAAAGCTTGTTAAAATGCATAAGGTTCTAAAGAAGGATCTCAGAAAGTTAAAAACAGAATGTAATCATTTGAAAGATGCTTTTTATCAAGAAGTTACATGCAAAGATCTTATCATAGAGATCAAAAATCTTAAAGATTGTAATGATAAATTTTCTGAAATTTTCTGAAAATCTGAAACACTTTGAAGAAAAATTTAAAAACTTGAATTTTGAAAATGAATCTTTGAAAACTGAGAATAGAACTCTAAAGTCAATTTCAAGAGTCGTTTTCTAAAGAAAAGACAAGTTTTAGCTGTGATAGCATTTCAAAACATAATCATGTTTCTAATAAGAAAAATGTTGTTTCTAATGTTGTGACTTTAGAACATCAGAAATCTAACAGTCTCAACAGAAAGAAAAATCATAGTAAGATGAATGATGAATATAAACACATGTTACCACTAACCCTCCAGACCCAATTACGAGTGGCCCAATACGAGTTGGGTACCTAAATCTGCATGATCTTTTCAGTTGTGCCTAAGGAGTGAGCTGAAAACAGAAATGTGGTACATGGACAGCGCTTGCTCTAGGCATATGATCGGTGATAGAAAGAAATTCACCGATTAGAAAAGAAAAAGGGAGGTACAGTGAGCTTTGGAGACAAAGCAAAAGGTGAAATCGTTAGTATTGGTGAGGTAGGTTTTAATCCTTCAATAGAAGATGTATGCTTAGTAGAAGGATCACATTATAACTTGTTAAGTGCGAGTCAGATTTGTGATAAAAATAGAAGAGTAGATTTGTGATAAAAATAGAAGAGTGATATTTGAACCCTCTTATTGTGAAGTTCAGAATATGCATGATAACAAAACTTTATTTGTTGGGAAAAGTTTTTAGAATATATACCTAGTAGATCTTTCTTATATGCATAACCTAGATATATGTTTAGTTTTTATCGACAATTCTAGTTGGTTATGGCATAGAAGACTTGGACATGCAAGCATGCACCTTATTTCTAAATGGTCTAAGAAAGACTTGGTTCGTGGTTTGCCAAAGCTAAAGTTTAAAAAAGATCACATTTGTGATGCTTGTCAATTAGGCAAACAAACTAGAACATCTTTCAAATTCTTTCAAATTCTCAAGGGCTAATTGGTTTTCTACTTCTAGACTTTTTAGAATACTTTACACCGTGTGAACTTTATTTGCGACCTAATTACTCCTTCTAGTTCTTGCCGAAGCTCATGAAGAAATTCTATGCATTGTTATTGTAGAATGAATTATTCTAGAGTATCATCAGATTCATCTGGACACTCTTCCTTAGAAATAAGGATGAGTCATATGATATGCTTGTTCATCTTTGCAAGAGAATACAAAATGAAAAAGGATACAACATCTTTGTGATTAGAAGTGATCATGGAGGAGAATTTGAAAATTAGAAATTCGATGTATTTTGCAAAGAGTCAGGAATCTTCCATAACTTGTCAGCACTTAAAACACTTCAACAAAATAGAGTAGTAGTAGTAGAACGCAAGAATAGAACACTTCAGGAAATGGCCAGAACCATGCTGAGTGATTCTAAGTTACCAAAGTATTTCTGGGCAGAAGCCGTTAACTCTGCCTGTTATATTCTAAACAGGGCTTTGGTAAGATCTAAACTGAAAAAAGACTCCATATGAGCCATACAAAGTTAGAAAGCCAAATATAGGTTATTTTCACATCTTTGGGTGTAAATATTTTATTCTAGACAATAAGAAAAATCACCTTGCTAAATTTGATGCTAAATCTTATGAAGGAATTTTTCTAGAATATTCCAGTAATAGTAAAGAATATAGGGTGTTTAATAAGAAAACTCTAGTTGTAGAAGAATCTATTCATGTTGTGTTTGATGAATTTGACTCTACTTCTAGAAATTTTAGAAAATGATGATGTTGTATATTTTAATCAAGAAAAGCAGAATGAATAATCAGAACAACTAGAATAGCCAGAAAATGAGCAGAACATTGATAATCAGGCTGAATCAGAAATAGAACATGAAGATCAGAATTCAACTGAAAGTCAAATGCTAGAAACAGAAAATGAGAATTCTAAATTACCAAAAGAATGGCGATTCCACAGGTATCATCCTAAAGAGGACATCATGGATAATCCTTCAGAAAGGATGATGATTAGAGCTCAATTTAAGAGATATTTTGGTAATGTTGCTTTCGTTTCTCAATTAGAACCTACCTAACTTAGAAGAAATGCTCAAAATGAAATGAAGAGTTGGATTCTCGCTATGCAAGAAGAATAAATCAATTGAGATAAACCAAGTTTGGAAACTTGTTCTTAGACCTAAAAACCAATTCTGTTATTGGAGCAAAAATGGTTGTTTAGAAATAAGCTTGATACAAGGTAATGTTTGTGAGAGAAAACAAAGCAAGGTTAGTGGCTCAAGGGTACAACCAAGAGGAAGGCATCGATTTTGATGAGACCTTTGCTCCGGTTTGCTAGACTCGAGGCCATTAGAATGCTTTGTGAATTTGCATGCTTTAAAATTTCAAAAAATGGATGTGAAAAGTGCTTTTCTAAATGGTTTTCTAAATGAAGAAGTGTATGTAGAACAACCACTCGGTTTTGAAGTCTATGATAAACCAAATCATTTTTACAAACTTACTAAAGCTCTTTATGGTTTGAAACAAGCTCCTAAAGCTTGGTATGAAAGATTAAGTTTTTATTAGAAAATAGTTTTTCTAGAGAAAAGGTTGATACTACACAATTTATTAAAAATAAAGCAAATGATATTCTAGTTGTGCAAATCTATGTTGATGACATAATCTTTGGTTCTACTAATGACCTTCTTTTTAAGGAATTTTCTAAGATTATGCAGGGTGAGATTATGCCAGGTGAGTTTGGAAATGAGCATGATGGGGAGAATTAAAAATTTCTTCCTTGGACTTCAAAATCAAACAATGTAATAATGTAAAATTTTCATAAAACCAAATGTAAGTATACTAGAGAATTGTTGAAAACGGTTCAAAATGAAGAATGCCAAGGTAATGTAGTACACCAATGAATCCATCTCAAAATTAGAAAAAGATGAAAAAGATTAAGGGATGTGGATATTAAATTGTTTACAAGTTATGATTGGTTCTTTACTATATCTACTACAAGGCACGACCTGACAATTCATTTTAGTGTTTGATTATGTGCTAGATTTCAATCATGTCCCCAAAGAATCTCAATTAATGCTGTAAAAAGAAATTGCTGTAAAAAGAATTCTAAGATATCTTTGTGGAACTTCTAATTTGGGTCTGTGGTATTCTAAAGGTGATACATTTGATCTTGTTGGATATAGTGATTCTTATTTTGCAGGAAGCAGAATAGATAGAAAAAGCACACAGCTGTCGAGGAAGAAATAAAGTCAGAAAAAGAGTTAGAAGAAGAAAAAGATGAAGCAAGAACTGAAGAGAAAAAGGATTCTGTTGATCCTAAAGATGAAACTGAAAAAGTAGAGGCAGTAGAAGTTGAAGAAGCCAGTGATGCTGAAACAAAAAAGCTAGAATTAAGTGAAGAAGAAATTAAGTGAAGAAGAAAAAGAGACTGAGGTTAAGGCTAAAAGGGAATCAGAGTTTCTGACAGCACAAAGGAGTAGAGAGGCTATGCAGGGCAAACTGGAAAAAGAACTCATCGAAGAGCATAATAAGGAGCTTGATAAGGCAATCAAACAGAGTAAGGCTATGATTGCACACAACCAGTCCCTTATTGAATCTTTAGAAAGGATGAAAAATGTTAATGAGAGAAGACTAGCTACTCTAAAGGTAAAGGGCACACCCTACACTCCTACCTCAGAAAAGCCTAAGAGAGTGAAGCACACTGCTGGAAAGCAAGCATAGGGTTCATGGAAGGAAGCCTCTCTGTACCCCTCATCTAAATGTCCCCTAGAGTCCTACTGAAACTTCTCCTGCACAAAACCTTTAGAAGTTCTAAGAGCACCTTAGAAACTGATTCTAAAACCTTCTGAATTCTTTGTAATCTGCTCTAACTAATGTTTGGTGACATTTCTATACTGTTTTTCAGTATCTTTGTTTGTGTTGTAGTTTTATGTATTGAATTCTACTTAAATTTCCTAGGTTTTTTTTTATTTGTTGTTTTACTTTATATTGCTCTGGTTTACTTTTATATTGCTCTGGTTTACTAACCCTCTTTTCTGATGACAAAAAGGGGGAGAACACAGGATATTCTGGTGATTAAGTACATGAGGAAGTATGTAACACTTTTTGTAATACTATAATCTCTAAATGCTTATCATGTTCTAAACTGTGTTATTTTGTTTCCATGTAAACAGAGAATAGTTTATGAGCTATATGTTTTATATGATGATCTGATAGTTAGATTTTAGAACTTAGTTCTCTATTCTAACATATGCTCTGCAGCTTAAAATTAGAACTTAGTTTTTATTTCTAATGTCAGTTTCTATTTCTTTTTGCTCTGATCATATGCTCTGATTATTAGACTTTAAAATTCAGTTTTTAATTCTAAATATATGTTCTAATACCAGTTTCCAAAACTATTTTCTGTTCTAATCCCCATAGATATTTTACTACACATATTCAAGGGGAGCTTTTTGTAAGTTCTAATCTTGCTTCATGATAAATTTGATTATGTTTAGAACTTAAATTTTATTGACATGCATAAATTTAGGGGGAGCATATGATTTTGTATTTGATAAATTTATTAGTTTTGTCATCATCAAAAAGGGGAAAATTGTTGGCTCAAGGATCAATTTTATCTTGAGATTTTGATGATTAAGCAAAACAAATAAATTTAATTATTTTATTTGTGCTAATGTTATTTTTATGTTTGTGCTAATGTTATTTTTATGCAGATTTATTTATTTTTTTATTAATAAACAAGGCAAATTCCAATAAATCTAAGTTTAAATGAAGATCATGAAGACTATTGAAGATTTTAGTGGTTAAGTATATTAGGATTCATTGGAGGATAGAGAGAATATTCTTTTATAAGCACAAAAATATTTTTCTCTCCCTCTCAAAATGATTTTTGCAAATTACCTTAATTTATAAAAGATAAATCATGATTCTTTTCGATTTTTTTACCTAAACAAAAGAGATTTTCTCTTAATCATTTATGGTAACAAAATTTCCCATTTTTGAAAATTTAATTCACTTACCTAAATGAAAGAGATTTTATCTTAATTATTTTCGGTAATAAAATATTTTGAAAAAGATTTTTATATACTTATTTCCAAAAACTATTTTTAAAGAAAGTCTAAAATCTTATTCTATTTCGCTTACCTTAAAAGAAAAGATTTTGATTAAAGAATTTTTGGCAATATGATCTCCGTATCTTCTAAAAATTTGGAAAGTCAATATTCTTATTTAAAAGGAGAGATTCTACTTTCGAAAACGGGATTTTCATCCCTCTCTATAAAAAGTGTCTTTCCTTTGTAAAGATGTGGGTTTTTGTTTTAAGAGTATAAGTCCATTGATCAAATCTTTAATATGTCAAAACTTACTCTTAACCCCCTTGTTTCTATTCATCTTATTACTTTACGAATTATTTTTAAAAGAGAAAAGAAAATTTTTGACAACTTCTTTTGAAAAACAGATTTTGTTCTTTAAAACGATTTTCTAATCTCGATTTCTGTTTTTCCTGTGCTTATATTTGCATTTCTCACCATCTATATAGATTCTGTAATCTATTGTAGACATGTTTTTATTTGAAAAACATTTATGTAATAGCTTAGGTGAAAAGCTATTGTGAAATAGGTTATCAAGCGACCTTCTCCTTGTGTGGGATTCTAATGTCTTTGTGTGGGGGATTCTAATGTCTTGATTTTGAGTTTCTATCTCATGCAAAAATAGAAAGGGTTAAGGTTGACTAGAACCTTTGGAAAATCTAAAAGGGGACAAAGGGTTGATCTATTGCCTTGTACGTGTTGGTTTTTCCCTTTACCCTTAAAAAAGAGAATAACAAAGTGGAGAATCTCAAGAAGATGAGTCTTGGGGAGTGGATGTAGGCGAGTTAGTGCCGAACCACTATAAAACGCTGTGTTAATCTTTTTATTTTCTGAAGTTCTGCTTGATATCATTTTACTTACACTTCTGTTAATCTTTTAGAAATGCTAAGTTGTTAATGGTTTTGTTGTTCTAAACTTGAATAAACTTTATCTTTATTGAACATTAGAACTTTGGACTTCTGCATTGTGAATATACCAAGTTCTAATCTGTTCTTATATATTCAGTATATTTCATAATTTGGGCGTTTATCAGTTTTATAAGTTTACTTAAAGCTTTGTGAAGCAGTTTAGAAATTCAGTAATTGTCTCTCACATACTCTTTAATACTTTTCTAAACTTTATGAGGTAGTTCAAAAACAAAAAATAACGTAAATAAACTTTCCCTTCATAAAGTAGTTTTGAAATTGATTAAGATATTGTGAACCAGTTCTAATAATAGCTGCTCTTTATAAAAGTCCTTTCTATTTTTTGCATAGAGCTTTTGTGAGGAAGTTTCTAATCTTAATAACTTACTCCTCACAAATTTCTAATCTTAATAACTTACTCTCACAAATGCATTCTATTTCCGCTGCAACATAATTCTGACTTTGTTTTTGAAAGTTAAATTTTTATTTTTAGAAAACTCAATTCACCACCCCTCTTGGGTTGTACCATACGTATACAGGACCCCCATGTACTTCCCGTATCTTGTGTCCTGTGTCTGTGTAACCTAGCTTCTGGTATATAAGACTACCCCATAAATCAAGGTAATCATTAAAATAAGAAATTAAATATTTTTTTATTTTATAGTTTGGGTTATATATATTTTAATTTTATTTTATTAAAATAAAAAATTAAGTAATTTTTATTTTATGTTTTTTATTTATTGTAAATGATTGTTTATTTATTATCATATATCATTTATGTTCTATATCTCGTATCCTGTGTCCATGCAACTTAGCTCCTAGTATAAATTAAGTATTTCTTATTTTATGGCTTGGTTATTTGTATTTTAATTAAATTTTAATTTAATTTAATGCATTATCTTGATGAAATGTAATTAATAAATATTATCATGATAAAGCTATTATTTAAAAATATAAAATAATTTATCTTCTTACAATTGCTGTCATTACACCTTATCTTCTTACAACCGTGTTAAATAATTAGTGTCATCCTCAGCTTATACTTGACTTTCATATAATGCAAACTGTTCTGCTTTTATATATTTATAGATATTTAATTAAGCAAATAAATGGGCTCCTTCTATGTTTTTAGTTTCTGACATATCTATAATTAAGGGTGGCCATGGTTCCAGAACCGGCGGTTACAGTTCCAAAAAATTTGAAACCGGAATCGAACCAAAAATTTTCGGTTCCGATTTCGATTTGGAATTGAACGGTTTCGATTCCGGTTTCGGTTCATTAACGGTTTCAAAACTGACGATTCTGATCGGTTTTCCGACCACTATTCCGGCAAATTGCATAATTTTAAATTTTAAATTTTGAAGATCGGTTTTCAAAATTTAGAAAATTTGTGAAAGTTATTTCTAAAAAAAATACACCTAAAAAATTAAAAAATGCATCAATTAAATTTATTTTTTTAAAGACTTGAACTTATTTATTTTCTTCTTTATTTTTTTAAAAAAAAAAAGTCTTCAATTGAATTTAATTTTTTGTTTAGAAAAAAGGTTTGAACAAATTTTTTTTTAAAAAAAGGGCCTTGAACTAATTTTTTTTTAAAAAAATTAAGTTGCCTACGTAATCCTCTTGGGGTTTTTTAGAGGAATCAAAGACCACGTAGTTCTTACTTACTTATACCCAAATTCAACCCCTTCTACCTTATTTGCTGATTCTGCAACCAACCGATTGAGTTTCTCGTTGAGGACCAACGTATAAATCATATAAATCTTCAAATTTTCTTTTAGATTTTCTTGTGCTCTTAGTTCAGCCTTGCCTCCAATCATCCACGCATGATTTGTGCTTCTAATGAATCGGCGTGTCCAAACGAGATTGTTTTCATCAAGTATGTTTCCCTCCTTTGACTAAAAGCTTGTGTTTTCAACCGCAAACAGTGGAGAACAAGCTACAAAACTTGTTTTTGCAATTAAAGAAAGTATTGGAAAAGTATTGGTCATGATGACCCCTCCAATCTAAAATTGGAAAATTAGTACCCTGCATAATTCATCAACCAAACTCAAAAGAGTGGTTAGATAATTAAAATCAAATTCAGAAAAAGAACTGGATTCTCTTGGTCTTTTTTGTCTTTTATAAAACCTGTTCCAGCAAACACCAACACCACTTACCCTTTGTGTTGGAAAATTGTTGAAGTATTAGATTGAGAAAAATTAGAAATAGATGAACTAGAAAATTGAACAAATCACTATACATTGTAACGCTCCGTTTTTCTATGTTTCAATAGTAATTTACTGTCTGTGAATGGTACCAACCAGTCCGGAAGTCGGTTATTAAATTTTTGGTCCGGAAAAAAATTACTAATTATGTTTTAATATTTTATTTTAACATTTTTGAAGCATGTATGCATGGTTTTTAATGGGTGGGAAGGTAAGTAAGGAATATTTTGGAGAATTTAAGATAATTAGTGAATAGTGAAATTCATGGTGTTTACTATTAAGTAAGGGAAATTTGGGGAATTCATTTTTATGGAGTAAATTTAGAAAGAGTTTTGTGGAGATAAATAATATTTTAACGGAATTAAATGGAGAATATTTTTGGAGCATTAGATTAGATTCTAGTGAACTTAATCCTAGCCATTCCAATTTGGAGAAAAAGACCAAAAATACCTTTAATTGCTTTAAAAGGCAAAACCATGCAAAATTATTGAAGCAACAAGTTTTCCCTTCTTCCTTCTTTCAATACACGTCTCCTTCTTCTTTCTTCTTCTTCTTCTTTCTCTTCTTCTTCTTCAATTCTTACTTAGTAACACATCAAATCACCCCATCCAACCTTGATTTAAAAAGTAAATAAGATCTTAGAGAGTGAAAGCTAGAAGAATAATATTTGGTACTAATTTCAAGAAAATTTGGTGATTTTCTCTACTTGGTTCAAGTAAGTGATTTATGATAAGTTAATTATTTTGGGTTTAGAGTTTTCCTTTTAGCATATTACATGCTTAATCATGCTCCATTACTTCTTTTTATTTTGTTTTCTTTGTTTGATTTTGAGTTTCTACATATAGATGGGTGGAGAGCCTTTTATCAAAAGATAAGGGGCAAGAACCAAAGCTTGAGAAGCTTTGATTAAGCTGTTTAAAGCTGTTTTTTGAAGGTTTAGTGTTCATCAAACACACTACCTTACTCAAATTTTGATTTTGTGGCCTTTATGCTATTCATGTGGATATTTTTGGATTTTGGTATGAAATGATTGATTTGTTGAATTTTGGTTTGCAATTAAATAACATGCTCTTGGGTGATGTTTGATGAGTATTTATGTTGTGGTAGACATTTCTCCCTTGTATCTTTGGTGTTCATGTTCCTTTCATGGGTAAAGAAAGCTGAATTTGGGAAAAACGTGTTTTTAAGTGAGATTAAGGACCCTTTTTCGATCCTTTCTAATTTCCATTTGTGTCTCATTCCTTGATAAAAGTTGTAGGTCTATCTCTTAGCTTTTCAACCCATCCTCGTGTGTCCAATTTGGAGATACATAGCTCAACTTATGGTAGAAACACCCAAACTGACTCTGTTTGTATCGGGCCACATGCATCACTGAATTGAGTGTCCATTTTGACCACTATAATGACAAGATTAGGTTCTGAGTTTCTGAGTTCTTCAATAAAAAGTTGTTTGCCACTGTGTCTATGAGAACTTCTCTTTTTTCTAGATTTAGTTTTTAATTTGAGTGTTTGGTTTAGTAGGAAATTCAATAAACATTTGGACTTGTTCTGCTGAATCAAGGTCTTGATCTATGTGGTTTGTGTTCCTAGCTTTTTGTTTGTTAATCTTTACCGATTGATCTGGGCCTGTGGTCCCTTCAAAACATTTGTAGAATTTTGTCTTAGATTTTTCTAATGAATCTAATTTCATTCATTTGAACCCAAATGACTCAAGTTACGGTTTAAAAACACAGCAAAAGTCAATGTTACTTTTAATGCTGGAAATTTTCTATTTAAGTCATTTTGTTTACAAGTATGAGAATTTTTAATGAATTTACTTAAGTTTAAATAGTTTTTATTATGAGAAGACAAAGAAAATGAAATTTTATGAGAAATGTTTTTGGGCTCTAAATATACTTGGTGTGGATTTGATGCATTGATTGATTTTATTATGTAATAGAGCATGCTCGGCCATTGATGCCATTATGATAAGAAGCTAATGATCATATTCTAGGCACGTGGGTGTCTTATGTTAGGGCGGACGCGCTCTATATGCTTATGAAGGTTTACGACCTAAGGCATTATGAATAAGCTATGAAAAACTTATCTGCTTCTTTTTCTCCTAAGTGTAAATGTGAGCCCTTAAAATATTTTTTAAGGAAGTGGAAATAAAATTGTGATCACATTATGTCAAATAACTCCTTAGGTTACGCGAATAAATATTTATGATATCAAAATGAGTTTCTAAGCATGATGTGTTTTGGTGTACATAATGTTAATGCATGTTCAAATTTAATGATTTTATGTATATAAATGATTTTTTAAGTATGTATCAATCACAACATTGGTTTTGTTGGTGTTTTATAGCACCATTGAGTTTTATACTCAGCGCGTTTGATTTTATCAGCGCAGGTTGGAGATTTGCTGCTGCTTAAAAGACTGAAGAGTAAGCAGCAGAGCTGAAGAGATAATTTGGAACTTGATTAGTATTTTGATGTAAAACTAAAAAATTAATGGCATGCCATAAGTAATATACATTTTTGGAGACTGTATTATTTAATTTATAACTTAAGCAATATTGTTTGTAAATTATTTTGGTGTATATATTGGAGAGATAAACTTGGAACTTAATTTAATGGTTTGAATATTAGAAGTTGATATGTTTTAAAATGAATGTATTTAATTGATGAATTGAGGAAAATTATGCAGTTATGACATGATAGAAGTGCTATTGTGTTTGTTATTGGAGTTTGATGGGGTTTGGAGTGGGGTTTGGAGTTTGGATTTGGGAGTGCTTTGTATTCATATGTTTGGCAACTTCTATTTTTAAGGGAAACTCTTGCAGTTTTTCTATAGGACTCTTCCAAATCATTTTCAAAACCAAATATTAATTATTACTTGCTAAACTTGTGAATACTAAGTCACTTCTAATTCATAATATGATTGTAAGATTTATATGTAGGTTAGGACGGTGCCTCCGGCACCGAATGCGGCATCCACCGTCGGGTCTTTCGGGATCGGGTGGTGGGTGTTACAATAATTGCATAATATTTTGTCTAACTTCATGCAATACTACATTTATATTAATATTATCTTCTATATCAAGATCTAATACTTCATAATAAATAGTCAAATATTCACATAAAACATCAATTTTACATCTAGGATCAAATACAATAGCAACAAGACAAAGGGGTGGTATATTTTTAAAATAAGATAACCATTTTTTTTCATTGAAAAAATACAATCTTTTAATATACAATCATTTTTCAAATTCTTGGAGTGCAATAACAATATTAATACACATTTAATACCACATAGGTAAAAAATAAATGAGATGTGGAAATTAATAAACCCCACTAAAATTTATAGTAGCATCAATTAAAAATTTTTAAAAATATCTAAAATTTTTTCACCAAATATCTCATTTTGTGGATATAAATTAATATCTTCAATAGTTATTAGTAATAAAAAAAGCATAATAATCTTTAATAAGAAAAAGACTCGTTAAAATAATTCATATTTGTGAATTCCAATGAGTTGGGACATCCCCTTTGGAAATGTTTTGGTCTTTTATTATTTTTCTTATAAATTTAGCCTAAAACTTTTCATCACTTGGGGAATGTCCCATAAATATGAAATAGCTTTTTCCCAATTGGAGAAATATAAAAGATTTAAGAATTTTTTTAAAACATCTTTGTACACATAAAATTTAAAACAGGCATGCACATCTTAATATGAAAAAAATTTCCACAATATTTGGTTCACCAATATTTTTAAGTTCATAAGTTCAATAATTGATTTAGTATTAGCAGAAGTATTATCAAATGAGATTGAAAAAATTTTTTTTGTCAACTTATATTCATCTAAAATTGAAACAATTATTCTATAAATATTCACTACAAAAAAAAAAAAACAGCATTTTGCGACCGACCGATCGGTCGCAAAATGCAAGAAATCGGTCACAAATTTTCATTAGCAATTGCGACCAATATTAGTCGGTTGCAAAAATGCTTGTCGCAAAATATTTTGCGACCGATTTTTTCTTCGGTCGCAAATTAGCAACCGATTGATTGAAAAATCGGTCGCAAATTTTGGCCGTGTTTTCCATTGGAAACGCTGTTGCAAATTGGTCGCAGAAAATTCTATCGCAATTATGAAATTCAATCGCAAATCGGTCGCAAAATAAAAAAAATAAAAAATAAATATTATTATAAAACCATAATTTTTTTGCACCCGTGAAAATTGCCATATATATATATATATATATATATATATCACAAACACAATTAAACACAAATTCAAAAACAATATAAAAATGTAATTGTTATTGTACTGAACAAAATGTTATTTGTTTACTGTTCAATATAATGTTACATCAAAACCTCTAAAATGAATCTAATCAACTTTTTCTAATTTATCAAAGATTCTTAACTCCAGAATATAAACATCAGCAAGTTTTAATCCTAAAGCAAGGTGTAGAAAAAAAAAAGTGAATCGACTTCTGAGTTTCTTTTAATTCTATGTGCAAATAATATCTCAGTTCTTCAGGTGTTTTAGTGCAGCCATCATAGTCCTCGTTGCAGCTTCCCGCTTAATCTCTGCAGCTTTTCCACTGCCCCGGAAATACATATAAACTTACTGCAAAATTGAAACAACAGAATAAAGTAATTTACACACAACCGCAGTCGACAAAGTATATCGGTTGAAGTATAGTGCAAAGTCGCAGAAATTACTGAACCTGAATAACCCAGATACTAAGTAGGGATTCAACACAGAAAAGTCCAAATCCAATGAAGTAGAATATTTGTTGGCTCAAGGGTCAATTTCTAAATCTCGGATTTTGATGATTAATACAAAACAAATAAATTTAAATTATACTATTTGTGCTAATTTTTGCTATTTGTGCTAATATTATTTTATGCAGAATTATTATGGAAAGAAACCGTACAAAGCAAGTCCTACATTGAGTATGAAGATATTCGAAGACCCTAGTAGCTAGGTATTTAGGATATATTGTAGGATAGAGAGAAAATCCATATATGAGCACATAAATTAATTTTTCTATCAAAAATATTTTTCTGAAATTAGATTTTTTTAAAATAAATTCTTTTATTTGTTTTAAAAAAATATTCTTTAAATCGAAATGATTTAATTTCCTAAAACTAAAGAGATTACTTCTCTAATGTTTTTGGTAATAAAATCATACGTTTTGGTAATAAAATCATACACTTTTTCGGAAATACATTTTGAAAGATCTAAAGTACTTTAAATTTATTTTGTTACCTTAAAAACGAAGGAGAATCTTTTTCGTTTTTAGTAAGAGCATCCTTCCGTAAAGATATTTTCCAAATAATGCTACCGAAAATCTTTTGTTTAAAGGAAAGGTGTTTTATTCTCTTACCAAAAAGGATAAAATAAATTTTTGGTAACAAAGATTTTCATATCTTCTAAATAAGGAAAGAAGATATTATGATTTCAAAAATATATTCTCTTTCCAAAAGGCGACAGCTTTTTAACACTCTATATAAAGAGCTTTCACGTCTTGAACATTTGGTGAAGTAAGAGTTTTTGTTTTAAGAGCACTCTCTCATTAAACAAATATTTATCTCTCTAAAACTTACTCTCTACCCCCATTCTTTTTTTCATCTCTACACTTAACGTTTTAATATTTAAAGTGAAAAGAATTTTTACAATTACATTTGAAAAACAGTTCTGAGTTCTAATCGATCTTCTAATCTGATAAACTGTTTTTCTTGTGCTTATATGTGCGTTTCTTTCTCTCTATTTAGAATCTGTATTCTATAGTAGACAGGCTCTTTATTTGTTAAACTTTTGGGGTAAACTTTGGTGTAATAAAGCTTAGGTAGAAAAGCTATTGTGAAGGTGTTATCCAATCGACCTTTCTCCTTAGGTGGATATAATGTCTTAACTGAGTTTTCTGTTACTCTACCAAAAAACAGAAAGGGTGAGTAACTAGAACCTTGGAAATCTAGTGGACAAAAGGGTTGAGATCTAGAGTTGAATTCTATGGCCTTGTTATGTTGGTTTGTCTCTTACCCTTTAAAAGAGGATAACATAGTTAAGGATCTCCAAGATGGCGTTCTTGGGGAGTGATGTATCGCGATTATGCCCGAACCACTATACAATCTCTGTTGTTTAATCTTTTTACTTCTGAAGTTCGTTGATACTGTCTTTATAACACCTTTGTTTTAATTTTTTAAGATTAGAAACGCTTAAAATTGTTCATTTGATTCGCAGACTGTTTATAAACATAACAGGTAAATACAGTCTGTATTCTCGTTCTGACATGTAGATATAGCTCTGAATATGTTCTAATGAAGTGAACATACGCATGTTTCAACTGCTTTCTAGTTTCACGAGTATATCCTGCACGGTGATTGAGGTTGCTAATTAATTTTTCTAAACTTTTATATACCGGCGGAAGTCTCTAATCCTTGATAGCGTTCCATCCACTACATACAATTTCTTTCTGATCATTTGTTATTAAGTGGCTCTAGTGAAGAAGTTTCTTGAATTGCCTCAATCTATACTGTCTGTTCACCATAGCTTTATATGATTTTCTAAAGCTTTATGAGTAAGTTTCTAATTCAATAGTCTCTCTTCATAAAAAGCTCTTGATTATTGAATATCAGTGTGCAAGCTGTTCTAAGCATCAATAGTTCAACTGTTGACCACAGATCATTCTATCTTTTATAATTAGAACTATTGTTGAAGTGAATCTAATCCATTTATTCTATTCTCACAAATTCTTTGTGTTTTTCCGCTGCATCTTAGAATTCTCAGTATTTTGTGTAGAATTTCTAAAATTTATATCGTTTTTAGCAAAACCCAATTCACCCCCCTCTTGGGTGTTGTGCCAAGCATATTACGCGGACCCACAATATCTGCCATGTAAAATTCAGAGTTGCTTTGCATTACAACCAAGTGGCGCATATTCGAAGAAAATAATTTCACCAATCCATGTCAACTATCAACTCTATAGGTCGCCTAAGACGGTCACAGAAAAACTTGTTGAAGATCGTGAGTTCCAATTAAGGTATACAGGCAAAAGTGTGGACAAAGATGAATATTAGAAAAGGACTAGTCAAATTACATAGACCTACATCACAGAATTCTAAAAGCTAAAGACTACCCTCAACTAAAGGCGAGGACTGCAAAGAAGAATCTATTGCATGGCAATCAATACGCTCTTGCACACGCATACTCCACGATCGCATGCAAAACATTCGCTAGAACAGTAAGATGACATTATCTAATCATCCTACATTAAAGGCAACAGTAATAGAAAGGTGCTTTGCAATGAGAATTATTGATTTGTCAGTACATTTATTCAATATACATATTAACTTAAAAGAATAATTCTGTGTTTTGCACTTAACCATGACATTAAACGCTTTATCGCTATGATTAATATTTTTTTTTATTTTTTTCCATTGAAATTCATTCCTAAATCTATTAATCTTTTTTGTTCTTGTATATAATAATATATTAGATTAATTAATTTACAATAATAATAACTAGATCATATAATAATTAACAGTCAACTATAACTAGTTATGTCAACGAACTAAACAACGTTAATAATTAATCCAATAGTAATAATACATTAGTCTCTATAATATAGACACGCACCTATTAATCGAATAAACCCTATTCAAAATATACCCAAAATCGCAAAAAAAACCACATAAATCGCAAGAATAAAAAATAAAAAATCTCCGAAAAAACAAATAAATCGCAAAACTTTACCTCAACTATGTGTCCAAATAGCCGAACGCGTTGAGGATATGTGATCGCGACCTTTGCAATGGAGCAGACGTGGGTGTTGGCCGTTCATCCACAGAGAGGCGGCTGGGATCTCAGCGGCGCTGGGAATAGGAGGAGAGGACGGAGCAAAGAAACTTCATAGAAGGAATAGAAGAAGGAGAGGGTCTGGCACTTTTAAAGCCCTAAAATTGCGACCTACCTCCTATAAAAATCGGTCGCAATTTTTCAACTCTGCGACTCGTTTTACTTTCGCCAATAAATTTCACCGATTTAGCGACCATTAACTCGGTTGCATCTAATCGGTTGCAAATCGGTCGCAGACTTTATGTCCTTATTTTGAAGGCGCTCAATTACGGACGGATAACCACGTACTCACAGATCGATCGAAAATCGGTCGCCAAAAGCCATCGGTAAATCGTGCGCAAACTTAACAAAAAACCAAATACATCGCCGAGAAATTTTTAGCGCTACAATTAGTGACTGTTTGTAAATAGGTCGCAATCGTCGCAACATTGCGACCGATTTGAGTCGGTCGCAGAATCGTGATTTTTTTTGTTCAGTGATTATTTCAGTATGTTTATCATCAAAAAGCATGAAAATGCAATAATTCTTTTTGATTTTCCAATCGATTCATCAATCCAATGACATTGTAATCCCATACTAAGAATGCATTTACCAATGATCACTCCACAATATCATAACAAATTGAAACACGAATTTCATTTGAGAAAATAGAAAGCTCTAACTCTTTTTTCCTTTATTATATAAAAAAATAATAGTTCGTTTTTACAGTATTTCTTGGCCACTCTTTTAGCAGAAGATTTTAAAAGGGCTTTTTGACAAATATTATATTAAAACCCTACTGTTTCATCAAAACTAAAAGATAAATGTTCGCAAGTAGTAAATCATTTTTTGCTAATTTCTTTTTGTATTTTTTCATGAACTATTGAGAATAAAGAAAGTTAGAAATGCGTACCTGGGCGAAAATTTGTGTTTGAGACGAATAAAGACTCCGTATTTTTGTTGGATGTTTTGTCTCCAAGATGCTTCCAAATGATTCATAGGCCGCCCGATGTTTAAAATTTATAAGATTTTCTAAAATAATTGCAAATTAGATCGAACATTTCTCACCTTGAATTTTTTGTGAAATGAATGGCGAATATGTAGGAACTTTGTCTTGTTCTTCCAACAATTTGTGCACGTGCTCTTGCTCTTACTCTTCCTCTTTCTTCTAATTGCGCTCTTATTAAATTCAGATTCTTGAGTTGGAATTTCCAATTTTCAATTGGAATTCCCTCAAAATTAAAATTGGTTGGAGTGAAATCAAAGATGTCATTTGGCAGGACGATGAATATTGTATTTTCTCCAATCTTTCCCTTGCCCTTTACCCGTAATTTGGAGTTCCTCCACTTTTCCACTTATATGGATAATAAGATATAATTTGGAAGAATGAATAAAAAAAAAATTAGAGGAGAATAATAAGAGAGATTGTAGATAGATTAAGAATCATATAGAGAAGAGTGTAGGATAGTGTAGAGAGAGTAGAGATTTTTTTTGTGAGGAATTTGTAATGGAATTGAAATGAGGGTAATCTTATAATAAATCCAAAAAATTTATATTTCCAAAATTACCCTTGAAACTACGCCGTTATGTAGCCGTTATGGTTATTGGGAAGGGTAATTAAGAGATTTCAACAACAAATATTTAAAAAAAAAAACTAAATCTGATTATTCTAACGTTACTTAGAACCGCACCGGTTCTCCCCCCCCCCCTTCCCCACCCATAACCGGCCGGCAGAGAACCGGCTTTCATCTGGTTCCGACGTGTTTGTTGAAACCGCCGGTTTGCAGTTCCCAAACTGAATACTGGAACCGGAAACTGAACCGAAATCTC
>NW_023590786.1:0-11521 GCF_014843425.1 Jatropha curcas
TTCTGGTTTTGGATGGCAGTCTTTAGGTCTGAATGCTTCCAACACATCAGAAAAATTGTTTAAAATTGTAAATGTTGATTTTTAATGAATTTATATAAGTATTGCATATAAGACGCTCAATGTAATCATTGAGTGGATTTATAGTTCAGCAAGTGTATGATTTGAATCTTTAAATATTTGTATATTGTATTTATTTAAACCCTAGTAATAATCTTAGTGCCATAGGGCAGTATAGGTAGTGATTTTTATTTAAAATCGAAATATTAAAGTCATTTGTGCATTATTGATTTTCAAAGTCATAAGTCATATTGTTTTTATAAGTCTTTATCTTAGTTAGGGGTCTTGTTGTGTGGGTGGTGTTGTGCTTTTGTAACAGTGTTCTTGTAAATTTCAAAGGTCTTATTTAAAATCAAATAGAAAGTCATTTGTCATTTATAATATATAAATATATATATAGTAGTAGTATTTAGAGTAGTAGTAAGTATATATATTATATATAAGTCGCTGAAGCAGAGAGAAAAAAATATAAAAAGCTTACTTGTCCACTTGAAAACCTCGTAATTTTAATTTCAAAAACTTTCGGAATTTTTGATTAAATAAGAAAAATCTCGAATTTCAACTATATGGGTATAAAAACATTTGAACAATCTAAATATTTGAGTCAAAGTTTTGCGAGTTGGGCCAAGCCCAAATATATGATCGAGCAATTTTTGATTGAGAAAAATTGAAATTTTCCGAGAAATAATAAAAAACTCTGCCAGGAATTAATTTAATTATATATATATATATATATATATTACCGCTAAATCAAATATTCATTAGTAATTAATATTTTTTATTTTTATTTTTAAAGTTAATGAGTCAATGTTTTACATGGAACCTATTAAAATAAATCAAAATTAAAGATCGAAGCCGGCCGGGAATCAAAATGATTTTTTCAAAAACCACACGAATAACCTGAAAACCAAGTGAAAGACCCGAAACCGAGGCAAAGAATCGAGCGCAAATCAATTGAATCAGTACCGCCAAATCATGTTCGAATACAAACCGGTAATGATCTAGAAACGACTTGGTCCTCGGTTTTTTCTTACCTCTCTTCTCCTCTTGCTCTCTCTGTGGGCGCGCCGACAGCCCCTTTGCCGCTGGTTTCACTTGGCGATCGTCCGGCCCTCGCCAATGGGAATTCGGATCACAGCAAGCACCCCATCTTGATCTCCTCTAAATTCGAAACGAAACTCCTCTGTGTCCCTTGGTTCTACAAGCGCGAGTAAGGGCTGGAAATTTGAGAGGTAGATCGCGACTGGAGAGGCTGGCCACGGCACCGCGCGATGGAAGTTTTTCGGTGAAATCTCAATCAGTGTCCGTTTGACTTCAAGTGCTGGGGAGTGGTCTCAAATGACTCCTCTCAATCCACACAAACATTTCCCCTCTGAGTAAATCGAACTATCTGATGAGAAATTTGATCGGAAAAACCACCATTAATGGCAGCACTAAGCTACTGCGGCGCTTTTCAGCCAGATGGAGGGTCCGAACCTCGGTACAACCAAATCAAAAACGGGCTTCGCTCGATGGAAATTGAGTGGGTGCGGTGAGAATTGGTCAAGTTTCTGGGGCGGTTCAATCTGTTTTTCCATGTCCACAACGGCGTATGGATCGCGGCGGTCCGGCGAGCCTCCGCGAGGCACCAAAGGACAGAATGTTCCTCTCTTTGGCAGGAATGTGGTAATCATCGCCCAAAGTATTTTTCAATCGGTGAACGCCCTAAGACTCAAATAAATTCTGAATTAGTTATGATTAATGGAATCTAATGAGTAATAAAGTAAATTAGAAATTGAATCATAAGAAATAAGTTATTGAAGATAGCCTAAATATATATAGAACATTTTTTAGTCCCTTTGTAATAAATTAAATTTGATTAGTATGCGGATTTTGCGATAGCCGAATAATGTTTAGTTAATGGTTTAGGATATTAGAATAATGTAATTGTAAAATTAGTTTAGAGTATTTGTCAAATAAAATGTCATGAACGTATAAATGCATAACTAGAAAGATTTGACATGGAAATAAAGAATTTCTTAGTTATTATTTTTGTTGAGTTGATTATTGTTTAATGCCAAGAGGCTTAAAATGAAAAGAATTGTTGAGGTTTATAATGTGGCGGATGGGAAGTGTTGTTTGAGGAGTTGCCCGACGGATGAATTGCGTGCATTGACTGATAAATATATAATATTGTGATGATTAAATAGGTAGATAGTCCTACTTTTAGGGGAAATGCTGTCTGAAATTTCGATAGAGTACTCTAGACTATGTTTTAATTAATTAAGCATAATAAATAAGCGTTACTAGAATAATTTCTAATATATTTGATACATAATAAGAATAAAGTGCTTTTAAGAATTACTTGATTCATTTACAGTAATATTCAATTTCCATTATCAATATTAGTTTATTTATTTCATTTATCATTGTTTATTAAGTATTATTTATTATATTATTTTAAATCGTTGTTGTTTATTGTTAATATTATTTATTTAATTATTTAAAAGGCATTTGAGAATGGAATGTCTAATTGTGCAGTTGCATTACGATGTGCAACTGATCAATATGTCTGCATTTAATTCAAGTGTTTGATTAATTGTGTGTTGATAATGCTATGTGCTTTGTTTGTGTGGAATTGGGGATGAAGTGGTCACGATGGTTATGTTGAGAACCGTTAACCTTATATGGATCCTAAATTATGTTACCTGTTAGCCCGGGTATGGGAGATCGGCGTCTCGTGCACCTAATCCGTTATGGAACTGTAGAATATGGAAACCACAGGTTGGCTCTTTACACAGGTTGGTCTCTTTATTGGGCGCACCTAATAATCTAGATTTGATTGCAGCCCGCAGGTTGGCCTCCTGTTGTGAGCGCCTGATGATCTAGATTTGATGGAGACGACCGGGTTACCTCTAGTTGGTATAAAAAAAAAAAGAAAAGAGAGACTAGAAAAATAATGAGAGGACTGGTCGTGTGAGGATTATACCGGTCGACCAGAATGGGGGATTAGCTCCCTGGTGCACACGTGAGTGGATGGGCCATGTGGGAGGACGGCTCATCGGGGTTTCGGTGATGCCACTAACTAATTTCCACGTGATGTGATTATTTGAAGATTTATTTGAAGTTGATATTAATGTGAGGGCTGGTAATGCCATTTGTGTGACTGACTGCATGGCATATAACTTAGTCGGATTGACTAGATTGATAGTTATTTACACAGTTTTGTGTGAATGTGGTGTGTTGGCAATAATATTAACTTCCTTAGAAAGGCTCACATATCTTGTTTAAATTTTTCAGAACGTAAAGTTTCTCCTTTAATGTCGATTAAGCTATGTTCCATTCGCCCGCAGCGGGCAGAAGAAAAATTCCCTAGTTCAGATAAATTATTTTTGCCTATGTATCTATATTGTATAAAAATCTATTTGTAATATCTATCTAGTTTAAGAATCTATGTATATCTATTAGTTAGTGACTCCGCAATTGTAGAATTTACTTACATTTAGTCGTGTATTATCATAGACGAAATTATTCTATGAGCCCATATTAGAAATGTGATGTATTGTAAATTAGGCCCGAATTGTGAAATGTTGTAGAAGATAAATTTGGGCCGAGATGTACTAAAATCTTGAGGTTTATTTTTTTTGTAATATGGGCTGAATATTTGAAATTTATATTGAGATAGTAAATTTTAGTGTTTTAGGCTTACTAAGGGCCTCGGGGGCCTTAAGCTTAGCTGAGTCCTAATGCCGGTCCGGCCCGTGGAAACGGGTCGTGACATCACTCTATTTATTAAGCATTCTATTTTTCCATTTTTAGAAATTTTTATATTTTTTCTGAATTTTTAATTAATTAGTTAATTAATAATAACTAGTAAAGATAATTTTTAAAATTTTAAATTATACAGGGCGTTGTAACTAAAATACAAAAGCACCGTTGTATCCTATCTTTATATTTTTCTTATTTTTACTGTTTATAGATTTTAATTCAAGTTAAATTTTCTAATTTCAAAACAATGGAAGCGATAATGTTTGTGTGCATAAATAACATGAAATGGATAGATATTTCACAAGTATTTGAAATTCTGAAACAAATAGTACCGAATATCAAAAATTCATAAAATAGAAATTTGAAAGTGGCTTGAGTTCGCTTTAGCAACCAATTGTAGTGTTATCTCATAATAGAAATTTGAAAGTGGCTTGAGTTCACTTTAGCGACCAATTGCAGTGTTATCCCAGATGAGTCGAGGCTAAACTTGCACCACCACTAATTCCATAATGGGTTTTGATTTTAATGGTTTTCTTTCTTTTTTTTTTTTTTTTTTATATTATATTTTTTATTGTTTTTTTTTTTTTTTTTTTTTTTATATATATATTTTTGATTGTTATGATATAGAATCAGATGCTGAGCTTGTTAATTTGAATTGTGAAGGCAACATGTGTAGCACTGCTGTCTACAAATATAATATAGAACTGCTGTTATCTATAAATAGAGTATAGAAATATAATATAGAGGATAGAGAGTTCTGTAAGTTTTTTTTCTCTTTTTTTTTCCTTGATCCTCAATGTACTTAGCAAAAAGGTGATTATTAATCAATTAAATTAATTAATATTTTGGATCATGAGTTCACCTGTCTTTCTCTGTTGCACGCAACGTCGACGGGAAGATTTTCACTCTTGGGAAATATAATAACAAGTGCATATGCTAAAAATATTTTTTATGTTGATAGGTCGCCATGGAACCAGATAATAAAAATTAAAGAATAGTCTAAATATGGTTCAATGATGTATGAGAACAGAGTTATAGATAATTTAATAAAGATTTTAGAGATTATTAATAGATTTAAAGAAAATTAGTTGATACAGCTAATATAGTTTATTTAAAAGCTGGGATACCTCCTACTGTAACTTAACAAAATTTTATGATTATATGTTTATATTAATGTAGCTTTTTATTGACCCGTGTAAGTGATAGTTTGTTAAGTATGTAACTTTTTATTGACTGTGTATTTATGTTAATATTTACTTTCATTGATGATAATGAAGTAGGGATTTGCCATTCAAATGTTCTGTTTATGATTTATTGAGTATTTCATTTTTTTTTTTTTTTTTTTTTTTTTTTTTTTTTTGTAATTTTTTTTTTTTTTTTTTTTTTGTAAATATGATATCTTTATATGTTGTCATTTTTTTCACTTTTTTTCCAATTAAACAAGGTCGTCATTGTTATTTGAACTAAAGACTAAGTTGATAGCATAACGTTTCTTAGCTGAATTTTAACTTTATTTGCAGTTGCAAAAAGATTAGGATCCCATAAAAAAGTTCATATAATCAATAGCATAAATTATAATAGTTGCCTAAAATTGAAAAAATAACATAATTTATAATTTTTTTTTTAAATTCAGCCTAACAAAAATTACTGCTACACAAATATATTATATTTAAAAAAAAATATTATAATACATATCATTAAAGTAATCTCCTATAAAATCCTGCACAATGCGCGGGTGTTTACTAATTTATAATAAATTATAAACATAAAATTAAAAAAACTTAATTTCTTATTTTAATGACACAAAAAAAATTTAAAAATACTTCATTTGTTATTGGTAATAAAAAAATCTTAGTTGATTAGCTTGGTGTATAGAGTAGTTTCATATACTAGAAGCTGAGTTGCATGAAAAGGAGACACGAGATATGGAACATATGAAATACTATAATTTTTAAAAAAAGTAGGATATTCACTCGCTTAAAACACACTACACTAAATAAATAATACATTAATATTTTAAATAAATAAACAATCATATAATAAATATAAAATAAAACAACACTAAGTTTCTTATTTCAATGACACAAAAGCAAATTAAAAAAAAATATATTTTATTGGTAATAAAAAAATCTTAGTTAATTAGCTTGGTGTATGGAGTAGTCTCATGTACCAAAGAGCTAAATCGTACAAACACAGAATACGAGATAGAAAAACGTTTGAGATACGATAATTTTTAAAAAAGGTAGGACATCCACACGCTTAGGACACAGTACACTAAATAAGTAATACATTAATATTTCAAATATATAAACAATAATTTATGATAAATTATAAACACAAAATAAAAAAATTGATAACATTATAAACACAAAATAAAAAATTTTAATTCTTTTATTTCAAGTGACATGAAACCAAATTAAAAAAATACTTCACTTTTATTGGTAATAAAAAAACCTTGGCTTGATTAACTTAATAGTATAGAGGTAGCTCTCATATACCAGGAGCCTATATTGTTATGAAAAACGGGATTCAACAATTTCAAAAGTAGGATATCCCACACACTGAGGACATAGCTATACTAAAAAATAAATAATACATTAATATTTCAAATAAATAAACAATCATTTATAATAAATCATAAACATAAAATAAAAAATACTTAATTTCTTATTTCAATGACACAAGGAAATTAAAAAAACACTTTATTTTTGTTGGTAATAAAAAAAATCTTGGTTGATTAGCCTGGTGTAAGGATTAATCTCATATATCAGGAGCTAGGTTGCATGGACACGAACACGAGATATGGAAACGTGCAGATTGACAGTGATTTTCGCAAGTGTACGAAATCGCAACAAAAATATATAATGAGTAGGGTATCGTTCCCTCGAGGATTGTCTACCAAGTACCAAAATTATGTTATCCTACTATTATTTAAACGGCAATTTAGGGAAATTATTATTTAGGGAAATTATTTTAAGAAACTAAATTCAACAAATAAAAGATAATAAAAAGAAATCAAGCAAGCAATTTTTTATTAAAAGAAATCAAGGAAGCAATTTTTTATTAAAAGAAATCAAGGATCAAGGACTAATAGGGATTTTGACTTCCCTTAATTCTATCCAATTTATTTATTAGTTCATTAATCAATTTTAATTGTTCAAGTAGGGAAAACAACCCTAAAATCACTAATAAGTTCTCCTGATATATTATTAGTTATTTTAACCCGATTTAATTATCTGTCTTTCAATAGTGCAATCAAATATGAATTAAATCATTAAGTTTTATGGTTTGTTTTGTGAATTCATAACCTAAGATCATTAACTTATGAAAACCCCCATGAGTCCCCCCATGAAGTCAAAACCATATACTTTCTACGATCAAGTTATTTCTCATGTAATTTATTATATATTTTATTATTCAAAAAACCCTTCTCCCAATAGTGATTGATGAAATAAATCACTCCAGGAGAGAAAACTCTGCCTGGAAGCATTAAGCTCAATATAATAATTAGTACTTTGAACAAACGATAAATAACAAAGTATAATATTATAATTGGGAAAAGAAATTAACTATATCAAATCCCGAGTTAATAGAGTTAGTTCGACATTAGTAAACTTAAAAAAAAACTCAATTAAACTGGATTTAAAATTCCATAATCCAATATGGATAATGAAAAGTAAAAGACAAAGGATTAAGAGCTTTAGAAGATAAAACTAGTCAAATAACTTGGACGCCTTTCCTGGAATCTGACACAATGCTTGATCACTTAAGTCTTAAAGAGAGAAAAATAATAGAAACAAGAGATATATAAGAACCACGATATCTTTTACAATAATTTTTCTCTCTTTATATAGGCTTTGGAGAAATCCAATTCGTTAGGAATAAAGAGTCTTCATTTTCGTTTAGGAAATAGAGTCTTCATTAAGTAAGAAACCTTTTGGAAATAGGAAATTGTTTAGGCTTTGAATTTCTTCTTAATTAGGACTCCCCCATGAAGTTCATCTGTATGTCAGGAAATCATCTTATGTTGGGCCATGTAAGTAGTAGCGACTAGCTGGAGTTCGCAATCCAAAATAAAACTTGATTTGCAGCACGTGCGTGTTGTGCGGCACGGTCAGGGCGTGCCAGAGCCTGAGTTCTAAGGATGATTCAGCACGGACCATGCTTAGGGGCACGTCTAGAGAGGAATCTATGGCACGGGGTACCTACACGATGAGTAACACCATATTTTGAAAGAAGGGAATCTAACTATTTGTTGCAAAAGTGCTTACCTCCGTCTGTGATTGTTGCTCTCGGAGTACCATGACGTGTGAAAATATATTTCTTGATGAAGTTCATCACACTCTTTTGTGGAAGGGCAACAACTTCCCACCCCATTTCGAGACATAATTCTCACTTGCTACTACAAATGTATGGTTTGAATAAGAGGATGGGAATGGCCCCATGAAATCTAAAAAAAAGTATTGGTTGGAATAAGAGGATGGGAATGGCCCCATGAAATCTAAGCCCCAAACATCAAAGATCTCCACTTCAAGGATATTGTTTAATGGTATCTCATGTCGCTTGGACATATTACCTAACCTTTAACAATGATCACAAAAACGAACAAAGTTAGAATCATCCTTAAATAAGTTAGAACAATACAAACCGCTTTCTAAAATACGTGCTGTTGTCTTACTTGCTCCAAAGTGTCCTTCACATTCCATTGAATGACAAAATCGAAGTACACTTTCCATTTCCTCTTCTGGTATACATTGTCGAAAAATCTGGTCACTACAATACTTGAACAAGAAAGTCTCCTCCCAATAGTATTATTTAAGATCATGAAAAAAATTTTTCTTTTGTTGATAAGAAAGATTGGGAGAAGTAATCTTACAAGCATGGTAGTTAACTATGTCGGCATACCATGGAGCTCATGTATTTGCTAGAAGAAGAAGATGGTCATAGGGGAAGTCTTCATTGATTTGCAATTCTGTCTGCTCTTCTTCCCCCAACTCAAGCCTGGATAATTGCAATTCTGTCTGCTCTTCTTCCCCCAACTCAAGCCTGGATAAGTGATCAGCTACAAGGTTCTTGGTTCCCTTTTTATCACGAATCTCCAAATCAAACTCCTACAAAAGAAGAACCCAACGAATTAATCTAGGCCTTACATATTTCTTTTCTAACAAATATTTAACAGCTGAATGATCAGTGTAAACTATGGTCTTAGCTCCAATCAAATATGCTCTAAATTTATCAAAAGCAAAAATAATAGCATGATTCAATGTGAGACTAGCATAATAAATGACATAATTTAGTTGTGCATTATTCAATGTGCGACTAGCATAATAAATGACATGCAACTTCTTTTCCTTTCTTTGCCCAAAAACAGCTCCTATAGCATGATCACTAGCATCACACATAAGTTCAAAAGGAAGACTCCACTTTGGTGTAGCAATAATAGGTGTTGAAATCAATTATTTCTTCAACCTATTAAAAGCATTCAAACACTCTTTTTCAAAATTAAAAGGAACATCCTTAACTAATAAATTATAAAGAGGTTTTCTGATTTTGAAGAAATCTTTGATAAATCTGCTATAGAATCCTGCATGGCCAAGAAAGCTTCTTATTCCTTTTACTGAATTTGGATGTGGTAGCTTTTCAATTACCTCTATCTTGGCTTTGTCCACTTCAATTCCTTTTTGTGAGATTTTGTGCCCTAAAAGAAAACCTTCACTAATCATAAAATTACATTTTTCCCAATTTAAAATAAGGTTAGTGTCCTCACATCGCTGCATTACTAAAGAGAGGTTATAAAGACAAGAATCAAAAGAAGAACCGAACACATAAAAATCATCCATAAATATTTCAATGAACTTCTTAACCATGTCAGAAAATATGGACATCATGCACCTTTGAAAAGTTGCAGGAGCATTGCACAACCCAAAAGGCATTCTCCTATAAGCAAAAGTACCATAAGATACCATAAGGCAACTGAAAGTGTATATCTCTGATCTTTGAGAGAAAAGTATTTGAATAATACCCTGAACAAACCATTCTAAAAAGCAATAGTAGGAGGTAACTTTAATCTCTCTCAAGGCATTGATCAATAAAAGGTAAGGAAAGATGATCTTTGCGTGTGCTTTGTTCAATTTTCTATTAATCAATACAACACACGCCAACCTTGTGATATTCTAGTAGGAAGTTAACTTATTATTTTTTGTAGAAAATAACTATCATACCTCCTTTCTTTGGTGGACAACTTGAAAGGGGACTTACCCACAACTGCTATCGGAAATTTTAGATAGATAATGCCAGCATCCAAATTTTATTATCTCAGCTTTGACTACCCTCTTTCATGTTTGGGTTCAATCTTTCTTTTTGGATGCTCTAATTGAAGGTTTGTAGTCTTCCTCCATTCAAGACTCTTGTGCATGCCACACACTTGGACTTATTCCCTGCAAATCTGAAATTGGACCACTTCCTAGGCTTTCTTATGTTCATAGAACTGCAATAACCTTTCCTCTTGATCAAGTGTTAAGTGAGAAGAAATTAATAATAGGAAAGAATTATTCTCACCCTAAGAATGCATGTTTCAAATGAGATGAAGTACCTAAGAATGCATGTTTTAAATGAGATGGAAGTTGTTTCAATTCTTGCTTTGGTGTTTCATTTTCTTTCTCATCTATGATGCTTTGATTATTAATGTCATTTTTATCTTTAATATGCAAAGTGTCCTTTATGCATTCATCACCAGCATCAATCCTTAAACAGTTATTATAATCCATTGGAAGTTTACAAGATTTAAGAACATAAAAAATAACCTCCTCTTGACCTACCCTGAAGGTTAATTTACCTTCATATACATCAATCAATGCTCTTGTAGCTGCAAGAAAGGGTCTTCTAAGGATTAAGAATCCTTCTCTATCTTCATCAATGACAATAATAACAAAATCAATAGGAAAGATGAATTTACCTACCTTGACGAGCACATCTTCTACAATCCCCCTTAGGTATTTGATTGATCGATCTGTCAACTGTAGAGACATCCTTGTTGGTTTCAGCTCTCCTATCCCTAGCTTCTTAAAAACTTCATAAGACATAAGATTAATACTAGCACCTAAATCTGCTAAAGCTTTTTCAAAATCAAGACTTCCAATATTACAAGGGATAGAAAAACTTCCTAGATGTTTTAATTTTGGAGGCAATTATTTTGAATGATCGCACTACACTCCTCTGTTAACATTATCGTTCCTTGATCATCGATCTTCCTTTTCTTGCTCAGGATCTCCTTTAGAAACTTTGCATAGCTGGGCATTTGAGCAAGGGCTTTAGCAAAAGGGATGTTGATTTGAAGCTTTTTGAAGACGTCAAGAAACTTAAGGAAACTCTTATCATCTTGTGTTTTCTTTAACCTTTGTGTAAAAGGAACTGGTGGAACATAGGGTTTACTTCCTCTTTCTCTTCTAGGTAAATGATGGGGATCTTTTTCTACTCTTCCTTCTCTTTCTCCATCCTGGGTGGAGCTTCCAATTGTTTGCCATTCCTCAAGGTTATAGCTTGTACCTGTTCTTTAGGATTTTTTTTTAGTATTACTAGGTAACGTACCTTGAGGTCTGAAGGCCATCATGTTTGCAAACTGTCCTAGTTGAATCTCCAAGTTCCTCATTACAGCTTATTGGATTTTGTTGTTTTCTCGAGTTTCATTCATGAAATCCATATGAGATTTAGAGAGGGC